>NSGQ01000066.1:0-61707 GCA_003676035.1 Spathaspora sp. JA1 | reverse complement strand
ATTTATGAGCTAGCTCCTGGCTAAACTTTGGTTTGCAACTTTCATCAGTACCAGAATCTGTATCTTTGTTATCTTGTCACGCTTTCTTTCAAATTCAATTTTTYTAGGTAGTGTAGATTCTTAATTTCTTAAGCCAAGCTTGAAGGAGTTATTAAGAGATCCCTCATGTTTGCCAAGTTCAAAGTTAAATCTCATGTTAGTATTCTCAAGAATTCAAATTCAAATTTGAAACAGGAAATGGAAAACTGCATAACAGAAGACCAGAAACCATGGAATGATGTTGATCCCATTGAAGACTACTTGGACTCCACTAAGTTCAAGTTTCTCACCTAATACAACATATTCGGATTTGAAGTGGGGAATAGAAATCAACTCTAGCTTGAGATCTTACTTCCTTTAATGCTTCAAGTTTTCTAATTTCGAATCAATGTCAAAAGCARCTGGCTTCTTCTTAAAGCTTGTTGGTTTTTAAATTGATGCTCTGGAGATTTACTGCTCTTGACCTCCAGAAGGGACAACGCCACCSGTGCCACCAAAAAGAGTTCCAATTTCTTGTAAAYTTAGTTCTTGTAGGTCGTTGGTATCCTTCAATTATGATGTTTGCTAGATTGAATAATATGGGTTTATCCAAAGAAACACCATACTCGTCCTGATAGATCGACTATACAAGTAATTCTTGAAGCATCAATTTTATACACTTCGTCAAAATCAAAATTTGACAATGAATACAAAATCTTTAACATAATTTGTAATATATAAGTATTACTTCACCTATAACCTGGAAGGATGTCATACCTGTAATTCATTCAACAAAAAGCTTATCAGCTTCTGCTCGTTTGATTGTTTCCAAGAAAGTGGCAACATGTTCTTTTCCTGTCCCAAAAAAAGGCAACAGGTTTATACTAAATATGGCATTCGCGCTACCGGATTTGACTAATTAATATTTATTCTAGAATACAGATAGATGTAAATCATATTACGCCGAGTGTATTCACCCGCACTGAAGATACTATACTACTACCACACTCGCTAATCTACTACTAATTTCTAACTGATTATTTATTAAAAGACAAACTTATACACTTTGACTTCTCCCAAAAATTTTCCCAAACACATTATTCCCTTTTAATTACCTTCCAATTTTTTCAAATCATGATATAAATTCTTTGAAGTTGGGTTATTCCCTTCATTACTCCTCAGAGGCGATGCCTGTATTTCATGTTGTTGATGTTGTTGTAAAATCATATCATCATCATCATAAGAAGGTAAATTAGGTACCGGTAATATCAATTTATGAGATATTGGATTCATGGGACTATAATAAAAATCTTCTAAATAAGAAGGAGAATTCCAAATCTTTTTAATGATTGAATTTGTTTGAGGAGTTCGGATATTTCTTAACGGAGTCTTCATGGTGAATTTAGGAGTACGTGATTTTATAGATTGAATAAGTATATGCTGATGTTGAATATGTTGAAGTGGTAGTTGTTTGTTTGCATGCGGTTGTAAATTATTTGCTGGAGTTATTGGTTCCAATAATGGTCCAGTTTCACTTGGTCTTATAGGTGATAATTCAAAATTTGAATTACAACTAAATGATGATGTATATGTTAGATTTTTACCAGCTAATAAAGGTTTATTAGGAGACTCAGTAATTATGAAATGTTGATGATGATTGTTTCGTGTTTTAGGTGTAGTAGCAGTAGTCGTAGCAGGAGTATTGGCTGTATGTTCAGTTGACCATGGAGGTCCTAATTGTGGAACTTCTTGCTTTTGTTTCTTGGTAGGAGGATCAATAATATAAGTTAAATCTTCATCATCTTCATCACTATAAGTATAATCATATTCATCATCGCTAGTTTCGTCACTGGGTTGCCTTACAGCCTTTCGTTTACGAATATAAGTTGGCGATGATGGAATATTTGTATATGACTTTTCTTTCGTAAAACTTGAATCCTTGTCAACTTCCTCCTTTGTGGAAGGTTTCTCTACAGATTCCGCTGCCGCAGCTTTAGCTTCCGCCTCAGCTTTTATTCTAGCATTATTTATATTCGCTTGATTTATTTGATCCATAACTTCATGATATGAACTTTTCTTTACACTTCTACTCTTCAAAAATTGTTCTTCAAATCCAGGTTTAATACACCAAAAATGACCTTTACCATCTTTCGACTTCTCTCCTTTAATGAATGCTTTATTTAATGATAAATTATGTCTAATTGAATTTTGCCAACCTACGTCCTCTCGTTTATAATATTTAAACGTATCGGAAATCCATTGATATATTGAAGACAAGGTTAATTTCTTATCTGGATGAGACAATATTGCGATTCCAATTAAAGTAGCATAAGAATATGGTGGTTTATCATGAGAATGTAAATTAAAACTAGGAGATTCCTTTAACTTGGGTTTCTTAATTGAAAGTGGTTCAGACAATTTTTGTTTTTTAATTGGACTTGATTGACTAAATGAAGTTTGAAATTGTGAAGGGGATGAAAAAGCTGGGGAAAGATATGAAGATTTCATATGTTGATTAATAATACTAGGATCTAAATGTGAAGTAGTACCATTCGCTGTAGTGGGTTTCACTGGCGTTTCAAATAAATCCAGTTGTTTCTTTCTTACAATGAATAATGTCTCTGGAGGAGTAGTCATTACTTTTGTTGAAGATTTAGAAGGTGTATCCATAAATGTGCCAGTAGGAGGAACTGCGGTATAACTGATATTAAAATTGGCAGAAGATTCTTGTAATGCGTATCTGGTTGTTCCTGTAACTTGATGTAACCCGGTCGACATGACTGATGTTCTAGTCCGATCTGGTATACTTTTTGACTTGATTTGGAATACTAAACTAAATAACGGATAAATGTAAATTATAACTTAAAAACTGAACTTCAACTGGAAGTGAAATAATATTAAAACTTGCTTGAGAGAAAACTCGTGCAACCTGGTGAGAAGATATACTAAATCAAACGACACTTTCTTCTCTTCCCTTCTTCTTCTTAAAAAAAAAAACGCGTGTTAATTTCATGGGGGGTGACAGGATGTCACTAATAAACAAACCTCCTGCATACTAACTCACGACACGCCTAGATGAATTTCCTAATTGGGAATTTGAAAAAACCGCACTTCGCGTCTGAATTTCAGTTAATCATGTGATACAATTCACGTGACTAAATTGACCTGAAATATACTTTGACACAGGGTAAATTTCATCCCATGATTAAACCTCCTCACCAAAAAAAATTCACAGGGTTATAGGTTAAACCAGGACTATTTCGTACTACAACTACCTTGGAAACCCAGTTAAATGGACGATTCTGTTAGATCATTAATTCGATTTGTTAGCAGAGGTTTCTATAGTACACCATATGTTCTTATACTTGATGCAGTATTACGACATTCTGTATTGAGTGAAGATGATTTAATTCATCTATTAGGGATTAAACGGAAAGAATTACGATCTTTGTGTAATAGATTAGTTGAAGATAGATTGCTAATTAATCATATTCAAAGAGAAGAAAATAATCAACAAAAATTCGTCACGAGAACTTATTTTTTCATTCATATTACAGAAGCTATAGATTCAATAAAATGGAAAGTTCATTCAATTGTAAATCATTTAAAACAAGAAATGTCAAGTTTTGGGAATCCTCAAGGATATGTTTGTCCCCGGTGTGGGAAAAAAGTTAGTCAAATTGATGCAATTTCATTATTAAGTGAAGATAAAACTGAATTTATATGTGATGTATGTCAGGGGATCTTAATTGAAGATGATTCATCTCATCAAGCAAGTATCAAACAGGAAAATTTAGAAAGATTAATGAAACAAGTTGATCCAATTATCAAATATTTGAAAATTATCGATGATTCAAATATTAAAGATAATGATTTTGAAAGTGCATTGATACAATCAATACCAGCACAATCTTCAAGTACTGCTTCATATACACTTTCCAACAAGATCAGTTCAAGATCAAGATCATTACAGAATTCTTCTGCTGCAGCAGCCTCTAAATCACAAGCTACTTTGCATGTTTCAATCACGGCAAATGATGAGAATTATGAACGAGAACAAATGGAAAAGGAAAGAAGACGACAAAAATTGGAACAAAATGCATTACCTTCTTGGCATTCTTCAAGTACGGTAGGCCAGAAATCCAAATATGAAGAAGATGAAGAACGAGAAGGAACTCCATCAAGTATAAAGGAAGAAGAAGAGGAAGTGACTGTTAGCTCAGACATACAAATGAAGGAAGAAGAACCGGTTGAATCAGCCGAACAATCATCAGCTATGGTAACTCCAGAACCTCCTAAATTTACAAATACTAGTGAATTAAAAGATAAAGAAGCTCAAGATGCATTGGCAGCATATTATGCTCAATTAGCAGAACAAGAAGCTGAAGAAGAAGACGAAGATGAAGATGATGAAGACGACTTTGATGATTTGTTATTAGAATAGATAACTATATAAAAATGTACATAATAAATAATGTAACTACCCAGACAGCCAAAAACCCTAGCCCGGGGCAATTATGAAATTCCGGCTAAGGGGGCGTGCGCAGGGGATCAAATTTTACCTCCCTCCTCACCCCTTAAAAAAAATCACCTCAAACTTTGGCAACACTTTTTACTAATCCAGACAGCTAACTTAGGTAAATAAACAAATAAACAACAACACACAGCCGACTCTCTTCTAGTCTATACACGACCTACCCATACCATTTTTCTCATTCAGATTAGACAATTACTAATACATCTTAGACGGTTGTAAGAAATAGATATGACCAATTCAATTATTTTACCTCATTCCGGCCCAAGTACTCCATCCGGTACGTTATCTCCTTCAATAGGAACTCCGGTTCCAGGTAGCAGTGCTGGTGCTGCTGGTGTTAGCAGCAAAACCAATGTTCCAGGGTATGAAAAACCCTTGTTTGAGAAATTCACCGATATGTATAAAACATTATTAAATTTAAAAAACAATAGAAATAAGTATATTGATTCCAAACAAGTGTTTCAAATTTATGATTTATTTTTAAATTTATTATATGATTTAAAAATAACTAGAAAAGATGAAGAATTAAAAGGGTTTACATTAAATTTACCCAATTCAAATGATTTATTAATTGATGATATTTGTCAATTATTATCCCTTTGTTTTGTCACCTGTGGATTAATTAAATTTGCTCCTGCAACTTATAGTTCTTTATCTACTTTGATGAAGTTGTTATTACATTTACAAGAATCAAATGTATATACTGAAGAAGATTTACGTCCAATTGGGAAAAGATTGGAAGAAATTAGAGATATAATTATAAATAAATCTCAAGAAAATTATGATGATGACGATATTGAAGTTGAAACTAGTAAACCTTCAGGACATCAAATTGAAGAAACTTTATTAAGAAATAAATTAATTAAATGTGAAGCATTGTATCAAGAATTGGAAAATAATTTTAAAATTATCCCCGAGGATTTAGAACCAATTTATCATAAATTAATTGGGGTAAGAAAAAACATTTTAGCATATATTACTGAATTAAATGATAAACAAGTTAATAATATAATTCAACAAGAAAAATTGACCATTAAAATAAATCAATTTAAACAAGAATTGAAAAAAATTGAAAAATTACGAGATGAATCAGATGGGAAATTCAAGAGTAATATTGAAATAGATGAGAAAAAATTGGATTCAATTCAACCAGTAATGAATGGATTAATTGATGAATGTAATAACTTGTTGGAAGATTTATTAGTACATAATGATAGTAGCAAACAAGAACCAGAAGTCACGATGGCATTATTAAAATCCCTAGTCCTCGATGAAGATTTTAATAAATTAAATTCAAAATATGAAGAATTATATCAACAATTATCAGATTTAAAATTAACCTTAGAAAATGTCTTGGTTACTAGAAGATGGACCTTACGAGAAACTGATTTATGGAGTTATCAAAAATTATTGAAAACAATAGATGAAGAAAGATTAGCATTGATTGATAAAACTAAAGATATTGATGTAAATTTACAAAAACATTTTAAAAAAAATCAAGCATTAACATTATATCTTGTTCGTCGATGTTATTCAATAATTTATAAATTATTAGAAAGTAGTGAACCGGTAAGTGAAAGTTTAACCCCTATACACAATCAATTAACTACGGTTAAACGATGTTTATTAGAATTGAAACGAGTTCATGGATTAAATAATTTACGAGAATTATATCCATTTCAATTTAAATTAGCATCATTAGATAATTTACGTAATGATGGGAAATTCATTGTAAATAATCAAATACCTGAAGGACAAGGAACATTAAATGCATTATTAGCTGAATGTTTTGATATCTTACAAGAATTGAAGATTGAATTATACGAACAAGAGGAAGAAGAAGAAGAGGAAGAAAAACCCGATCGTCTTAATGGAGGTAGTTTTACAAATTCAACTGGTGGAATAGGAGCGATTGGATTATCTAATGAATTAACTGATGATGAAGTAGAAATTAAACGGAATAGATTTCAAGAATTTAATGAAGCTGATTATGATTTAGATAGTGAATCCGAAATTGAATATGTGGCTGATGATGATGATGATGATGATATAGAAAGTGAATATGAAGGAAATGATTATTATTAAACGGGGGTTAACTCCACGACACTTTTGTTTGTATGTATATAGGGTGAATTTAATATAAAAAATATGAAAAGCAGCTTAACTGAGCGAATGCGAAGTTGAGCTATTGAGCGATAGCGAGAGAAGCATCCAACCGAAAGATAGAAAGAGAATCTATAGGCTGGATAGCGAGAGAATCGGGATAAGCGGAAAATTTCCATTCTAGTATAATTCTTTAATCTGGTAGCGAACACGAGTTGTGGTGGCAACAGCTAATATATGGACAAATCAACGAGGATTTAGAATGGGGGGAAATAAAACCGATGCTACAAACGGAATACCCAAGTCTAACTCCTCTAAAGCTTGACTGTTAGCCGTATAACTTTTCTTGCTTCCCCAGACCAATTCTTGAAATGCCTCATCCATTCTCTAAGAAAACATCTATATTTACATCAACTCTCGTCTAACTATTTACCTTTGGTATGTAATAAACTGGTAGCAACACTTCGTGTAAGAAACGAACAAGGGAAAAAAAAAAATCAGCCTAAAAAAAAAGAAACGTTAATTTCACCTCTTGGGTTAACAAAGTAGGATCCACTTTTTAAGTTTTTCAACATTTTTTACATTACTTTGTATAGACTATCTGACTACAATATAGCTAGTTACGAGTTACTAGAGAAGAGCATATAGTTCATTAGCATTATTCTTCGTCATAGCCAATATAATACTCTTTCACCTACCAAGAGTTTCCTAGACCAACATTTACCATTTTGCCACTGATTTTAGAGTATCAGACATAACATATTGACAGAGTATACAAGATGATGACAGCAGGATTTCAATGGGGTGCAAGCTCCAGTTCAGCAGTCGCCACCCATAGTTCGACCCACCATCCTAGTCGACCCAGGGATTCTTCCAAAGATATAACACCAGCACCTACAACCAGTTCGAAGAAAAAAAGAAGATATGTTGATGATGAAGATATACCCAAGACTATAACTACCGCACACGGTAGAAAGTACGCCCTCCCTAGTTCCACCAAGGCAAAAAGGTGTAAAACTCCTAGAATAATTGGTCAATCTTTACCAACTAATCGATTAATTGAAGTTTTAGATAAATTAAATTTACAAAATCTTTTACAAGATTTATTGAAACAACATCCAGAAATTGAATCTTCAATAATTAAACTAGCATCTAAACCACAATTATCCAATTCAATTAAATTATTACAAGATAAATTTGATTCTATATTGACTCATTTACCTTATAAATGTGATGTTGAAAGTGATTATTCATATTTAAGAATTAAACCTTATTTACAAGAATTTTTCAATTGTTTAAGTGATTTTATATTAAATTATTTACCACCTATTGAAACTAATATTTTAAATTCCTTGACATTTTTACAAGAAGTTACAAATTTAATTCATAATTTACCTAATTTTGCCAATAATGAATTTCAATATACAAAGAATATGGCATATGAACAAATTGCAAATACTTGGTTAATTGTAGTTAGTCAAGAAGATGAAGAAGCAGCTGCTACAGCCACTGGTACTACTACCGACCCAGCTACTGAAGAAGATTCTAAACAAATCATATCAATTATAAAGGATTATGATTTAATTGAAAAATTAACTAAGCATAATGAAATTTCAAATAATAAATTTCAAATTGTTATTGATTATTTGAAATCGGAATTGGAACAACATGAATTGGTGTCTAGAGCAACTAGTAATCCTTTAAGTGATTTTATAACAGTGGATTATTCAAATTATTCCATGATGGCAAGAACTGCTCAATAGCTATTACTCCGCGAAGTAAACGCGTAGTAATCTGGCAGCACTACCATCAATATATATAGCATTACTCTTAATATATATAGTTCTCATGTTTAACTTACTTAATATATATGTAAATACAGAAGTATATCAACAACTTTGCTGTTGTTAGTTGTTAAGTATTGCTTTGGTGTTGGTCTCAAACTAAATGTTTAATATATAGGCAAATGGTGAATTAATATTATTAGAGAAATTACAAAGATTCTAAATTTTATAACTAAAACAAAATATAATATTAAAATTTATAACAAAATCTATATACTTAATTTCCTAGATTAAAAAAGTTAGTAGTATGAGGAAGAGTCGAGGTGATCTTCTAAGTTTGCTCTCTCTTGCCTCATGTTCGCACAATAACAACTATTCAATTATCTGTCGATCACAAACAGATATGTGTCTCTAAATTAATAAGTTAGTAAATATGAGGAAAGTCAAGGTGATCTTCTCTTGTTTGCTCTCTATCCTCATCCTCTCAAAATATTCCACCATTCAAGATCTGTCGATCACAAACAGATCCATCCTTAAAATCTAACCAATAACCAACTAATAACCAAAATCTTAACAATTCAACCAATTCACAGTTCCAATTCAACTAAATATCTCCAATATGATTTATACTTGCTCCTAAAATTGATTATTATAATCTGAAAGTCTTGATTAATGTGATAATGTTAACCGCTGAACCAAATATTTTAACAAATTGTCTGAAATTAATGTGGAACTATGAAATAAAGGTTAGTATTTGTTCTTATATGTATTACTTATTGTTAATTATGAATTATTATGAATTTAAGCAAAGAGATAATGAAAAAGAGAAAAAGAAAGTGATGAATATTTGTAAATTTTAATTTTGGATTTTGGATTTTTGCAGCTCCTTTTATATTGCGAAATCTCAGGATTTACAAAGAAAAAAGGCTAACCAAAATTTTGCACTAAACTAAAATTTGGAGAGAATTTAATGGATACACACTATCTTTTATTTATCTATATTTCTATACAGTAGAAGTTATTTGAAAACCTAGCTGACTTACTTCATAACTAACAACTTCGCTATCGCTCAGTTATTAGGTTATTAGTTTTTGCAACGCTTCAATCGCCACTTGGTTACCCGGAGTTAACATCAAACTTCGTTGAATATCTCTAACACTCCCACTATCCAACAATGCTTGAGAATACTGCACACCATTAACTTTAACATCTTGTAAAGTAATTACAGTCTTTGCCATTTGATGATTAACATTTTTCCAAACATTATAATCAAATGGAAATAAATAAGCATATCTAAGCCAAATTGAATTATCCTTATTTCCAGTCAATCTAGTATTAATTTCATCAAGTAATCTAGGAACGTCCCTAAAGTTATCTTCCACCAATTCCGCTAAACTTAACCCTTGTAATTCTTCCTTGATTGGTTCAAGATATTCTTGATAATTTTCCACAAGAGAGATTGCACCCAATGTTAATACCACCAATAATGAAGATCCATTTTCTTCGATATTGGCAAATAATTGATCAATTGAAGCTTGTTTGGATTCTTCTGTACCGTGAGCATAAAGAATCTGGGCAATTAATGTCACGATTCTTGGACTGGATGTGGATTGTGTAAGTATAAGTTTTAATTCTTGGATAGCTAATTCAAATTCATTATTAAAGAAATAACTTAATCCAATAGTTATATGACATGATAATACAATCTTCAGATTGGCATCTTGTCCTTCAATCAACTGTAATGCCATTTGAGCACATTCTAAACTATTGGTGTAATCACCTAATCCTAAATGTACTCTTGCAATTTGAGATTTAATTAAACTGAAATTCTCCAAAACCGATTCTTGTTCAGTTTCTTGGTACTTTGCTTCTAAAATCGTACACAATTGATCCCCCAATTTAATTGCCATTTCAAAATCCTTACACCTTTCAGCAATAGTTAACGCTATCGCTAACGCATCTTCATCATTTGGTTTATATTTAAGATATTGTTGCATAGCTTGATTACTTGTCCCAAACTCTTGAGCAGTTTCAACATCCCTAGGATCAAACCCTTGGCCAACCCTTTTGTTAATCACTGACAATCCATACAAGAATTGCGCCACAGCTAACTTCCCCTTGGATAATGTAAATGCATGACTATAATAATTATACGCCTTAGTTTTATCACCCAAAATTTCAAATGCAATGGCTTGTCCTAACCAAGCTTGAGAATCTTGATGAGCCACGGATTGAGCCCGTAAATACGCATGTTGAGATAATTCTAAATCCCCATATTTTAAAAACAATGTCGCTAAATTAATCCAAATTCCTCCATCTTTAACTTCTAAAGTCGTAGCTTTAATATAACAGTGTTGAGATATTTGTGGATTATTGTAAAAA
The DNA here is from genome assembly GCA_003676035.1 of Spathaspora sp. JA1. Classification (NCBI taxonomy): domain Eukaryota; kingdom Fungi; phylum Ascomycota; class Pichiomycetes; order Serinales; family Debaryomycetaceae; genus Spathaspora; species Spathaspora sp. JA1. The sequence continues at coordinate 50,883 of NSGQ01000066.1, read as the reverse complement.
TAAGCATTACCTAATCCAAGCCAATAATTTGCATTGTTATTTTCAAGTTGTATAGCTTTTTTAAAGAGTGTTATTGAACATTGTCTAAGTGAATCTTGTTGATTAATTTGATAACCTTGTAATAAAGCCAATGCTAGGTTATACAAGGCAGTTGATCGTAAATACTTATTCCCTGAGGAAGGGAGATATTTTACACCAGCTTTACAACAGAGGATATTCAAAATCGCCAACGATTCAACTTTTTTGGTTTTAAACAATTCAATTGCGTTAGTTAATGATATTGAGTCATCGAGAGCAGCATCAACGGTAATATCATCCACGGAAATATGCTTGAAAATCTCAACTATTTCATCCATGGGAACTTTCTCAATATACAGTTGAATTTTCAAAAACACATTTAAACAATCACCAAGAGATTTCCAAATCTTGGGCGAATTTAAATTATTCAAGATCGACTTCTTAATAAATTCAAATCCTTGTAAACTTGAATCAATTGCTCTACCAAAAAACCCAGCTTGAATATATTTACCTGTGTTTTCAAGATGTGCTTCATAGATCGCCGTTATTATACATTGTTCTTCAGGTTGACTAGCTAACGCTTCATATAAATAAGTCAACCCTTGATCAAACTCCTTCATTTCACAGGTAACCACCCCTAATAAATACTTGACCGTCCAAGGGATATCTTCCTTCATATCAATTGCATGAAGAAATACTTTTGCGGCGGCATCAAATCTCCCACAATTATAATAAGCTTCACCTAAACCAATCCAACATTGGAAATCCTGAGCATTAATTCGAAGAGCATTTTGGAAATATTCCACGGCTTTAGCATCATCTTGAATATTAAGTGCACCACAACCTAAAACTCGATATGGCCACGAGTTGTCTTGATCAGCTGCAGGACGTAAAACCAATCGTCTTGAACTTTCATTATTAATCACTCGTTTAGCTAATACTAGAGCAACATCCCATTCATTGTTCGCAGTAGCATTCTCAACAAGATATTTAGCCGAGACGATTTCATTGACATCTAAATCAAATGCTTTAAAGAAACATTTTTGCGCCTTTTCTGAATCTCGATAATAATCATGAAATAAAACTCCTAATAAAGTATACGAAGGAGCAAACGATTCTGAATCTTTCAACGATTGAATTAAATGAGCATAACACTGGTTGATATTTTCCTTGTCAGTTTCACCTTGCATATAATACCCCTTGGCTATTCTCCATTGAGCCTTGGCTCTAATTTCTCCACTATATAAATCAGTACCAGTAACTTTACCAATAAACTTTTCCAATCCTAGTTTACCTTGTTCAAATTGTCCCAAATTGATTAAACACCAATTATATTCCAATTCCGCCTCGGAATTGTCAGGATGTTGTTGTAAAACCTGTTCCAAAATCAATTTAGCCTGAGGCAAATCTCCTTGTTCAGCAAAAATCAATCCTCTACCGACTTTAGCCTTGATATTCCCTTCATTCGTCTCCAAGATCTTGTCATAAAGCTGTAATGCTCGATTGAAATTCTTGGGAGCTTCATAATAAGTATATACAATGGCCAAAGAACAAAGAAAATCTTCCTTGGTGTTGGATAAATCTATTCCAAAGCTTCGTTGTACTTCTGCTAATAATTTAATTCCATCTCGACATCTTTCTGAAGCAGTATCGTATTCTCGTAAATGAATATAATAATTGACAATTATTCGATTGGCAAGAATTGAATCCTTGGCTTTACTATATCCTTCAAGTATATATCCTAGAATTTCATCCGGAGGAAGAAAATATTGAGAAAAGTCTTCATCTGGTTCATCCCCTTGTAACTCTGCAATATCCTCTTCATCTAACTTTTCTCTCTTCTTTTCAGGTTTCTTTTTGTATGAAATTCCTTCAATTATCTTTTCCTTGTTATATGGAGAAATTTCACTCATTACAAATGCAAATAAAATCAACCCCAAACCTTGATTTTGAAAGATTCTTAAATATCCAATAATTTTATCTTCATCCAATTCAAAAATCGTCTTAATATCACACCAATCAAAATATAAATTCCAACAAAATAAACTGGTGGTATTGACAAGAATCATATCTTCAATAGTTTGTTTAATTTCAGTAAACAACTCAGTCTTTTCTGGACATATCTTGAGTATATCATATCTATATTTCAAGAAATCGTCTTGATACTTAACTCTTAACTCATCATCATTACAAATATTTAAAAATACCTGATATAGATTGGTTAATTGACCATCTTTATAATATTCCCAAGCAATTGAATCCAACGTCAGTTTCTGTTCAACAGTTAAATTCCTCCCAAACTTAACTCGTTCCTTCAGAAGTCTAGTTTGAACTTGTTTATCAAGTTGTGCCTTTTTAAAATCAAGTAAATTTCGAACATTTACTTCAGGACTTGTTCTCAATTGTGAACCAATCAACTCCCCAAGTTCAGACCCAGGAATAATCGACTTCAAATACAATTCATTCAACTTATCATTACTCTTGTACTTGTTTAAATCCAAATAATTATATAAATCTCGTAATGTTTCCCCAATCCCTAATTCCTGATCCAATTGTAAAGTAATCAACTTCGTAAGCACCAGGAAAAACAATTGATAATCGTCGGAAGCCCTAACCGTCTGGAAGTATCCCTTCCAAGCTAACAAGTTCTCCGGTTCAATCTCACTAGCTCGTTTAAATTGAGTAATTGCATTAGGAATATCTCGTAATAATTGATGAGCTTTCCCCTTGAATAAATAAGCAAAATAACAATTTGAATCAAGTTCAATCGCTTCATCAGCATACTCTAACGCTGACTCAGGATCATTCTTTTCTATTGCTACCTTGGCAGATTTTAACAACTTCTTAAGTGAAGACATTTGCCCAGTGTAGTTAAGCAGATTGCTTGAGCTCAGCACTTTTTTCACATTTCAACAAATATTTTACAATGCTGCGAGTGCTACCAGTCGGTTGGATATCGCTACCAGTTGGTAATATGTCTCCTACGATATTACATATAAACAAAGAGAAACACTACTAGAAATTACTATGTATTATCTATTTAAACCTTGCTAATGCTGGACCCAATAAATCTTTTTCTTCAGGTATTCCTTTATCTTGTCTATACTTTCTTTGTCTTGCTTGTTTTTCCATGGCCAAATTCTTTTCAATTCGGAATTTTCTTTGATCAATTACATTTTGTTTCTTCTTTCTCAAATGACTTCTTAATGCTGAATTCTTACCCTTAACCTCAGGTCTAATATCCATCTTGGTTTCACCCGTGGTTACTTGATCAATTTCACCCGGTTTTAATCTTATTGAACTAGCTCGTTTATCTACTGTTCCTATAACATTTGGATCAAGACTAATTGTATCCGGTGACAATTTATTAAGCAACAGTCTAACTTCTTGTTGTTGTCTTTGTTTTGCCGTTTCATAAGGATTCAATTCTAATGCGTCATAATTAGCTTCCCCTGATCCAGGAACAATAATTGAATTGAAACCTTGTTGATGTCCTATACCTAATATATCTTCAAATGGAACGAACTTTGCAGCTTCAACCTTGTTACCTGGAATCAAATGATTCATGTATGGTTTAGATTGACGTTGCTTAAATACATCCTTCCATATAGTTACATGAGGACCCCAACCAACTGATAATAACCCAGTATCGGAAATATCCAAAGAGCTGGCGGGAGTTTGAGTATAATAATGATCAATTTCTTTTAATTTTCTTAAATCCCAAATCTTTAACGTTTTGTCGGCACCACTTACAGCCATATATTTCCCCTCTCTATCTATAGCCAAATCTCGTATTGGACCACGACATGATTGAATTTTAACCAAAGGGTCAGGCATATTTGGAGCCCACATCGACACAGTACCATTACCATGCCCTAAATTTATTATAGCATTCCACGGATTTTGTTTCATAGCTTGAGTTGGACCCAATTTTGTTTTAATTTCTGAAACAAGTTGACCAGTTGATACATCATGATATTTAAGAAATCCAGTATTCCCAGCAGATACCAACAAGAAATGATATGGTAAGAAATCCAATAATGTAGATTCAATATGTTGGTTCAATCTATGTAATTCAATCCCTTGTTTATCATAAATAAATGTATATTTCTTTTGAGCTACGGCAAAATATTGATCATTGTGGAAATATTTAACGGCATTGACGGTTTCGTTAAGATGTAATTCACAATCCAATCCACCAGTTCTCCAATCAATACTGGCGATATGACCTTTCTTACCTCCCAACAACAATTGTCTACCATTTCTAGAATAATCAATAGTATAAGGACCAAATTCCGGTAAGTTTAATTCAAATTTCTTGTTAGCAGTACTTGAATCAACAACTTCAACAATATCATCTTGTTTAAACTTGAAAGTCTTTTCCATATCACCTTCAGCTTCCAAGAACCCAGCTTCTTCTTGTAATAATAAATCAGTCCCAGCAGCCGATCTTAAGGCTTCTTTATATTGATTATCCATCTTTTTTAAATTAGAATATAATTTCTTATCTTTGGTATATTTCGCCTTTTTAGAATTACCTCTCTCATACTTGGATGTACCGTCCCTATCATAGGAACCCATTTTACCTGTTAATGCCATGTTCTTTAGCTAGTCTAAAGTAAAATAACTAACATGTCTCATCTTAAAAATTAAATCTATAAAAAAATAGTTGGTACATGGTGCACTACCCGTCTTCGTGCGGCTTAATATTTTTCAAATTTTCAACTGGTTTATATGCAGGGGAGACTTTCGTCTCACCCCATGGTGTGTCTCTTCCATTCATCCCCTTTAAACCCAATCAGATTTCTGGTGCTAGTTTTTTCTGTCTCATTTGCAAGATCCAGTTTACAGGTTGTTTAACTAGCAAATCATGAACTCTTTATTCCAACGTTCTCTTGTTAGACAATTGAGATCGTCTCCATTTATCAATGGAACGAAAAGATCTTTCCAATTGAAAAGAACAACCCTTAAATCAAGTTTCATCCCCGGTCCAATTGTTTTCATTGGTGGATTTGCTGTTGCTCTTGCTGGAGGTTACTACCTATTGGATTCCCGTTCTGCATTCCATGAATATGTATTATGTCCCTTAATTAGAACATTCACTGATGGAGAACAAGGACATAAATTAGGGATTTTCTTTATGAAGTATGGATTAGCACCTAGATTATTAGATGAAGGATATAATGATCAAAGTGATGTTTTAGGAGTTGAAGTATTTGGCACTAAATTAAGAAATCCAATTGGGTTAGCTGCAGGTTTAGATAAAGATGGTGAAGCCATTGAAAGTTTATTTAATAGTGGGTTTAGTTATGTTGAAATTGGATCAATTACTCCTGAACCTCAACCAGGTAACCCAAAACCAAGATTTTTCAGATTATCACGAGATGAAGCTGTTATTAATAGATATGGGTTTAATTCATCAGGTCATTTTAATGTCATTAGTAATTTAAAACTTCGATTTAATAAATTATTTAAAGCAGGTGAATCATCAAATGCATTTAAACTGGGTAAATTGTTGGGAATCAATTTAGGTAAAAATAAATTTGGTGATGAAATTGAAGATTATACTAAAGGTGTTGAAAGATTAGGTCCCTATGCTGATGTATTGGTTATCAATGTTTCATCTCCAAATACACCCGGTTTAAGAGATTTACAAAATGAATCAAAACTTACAAATTTATTAACAACTGTAGTTAAGCAACGTGATGAAGTCTTAAAGACAAATTTATTAGGTAAGAAACCACCAATCTTAGTTAAAGTTGCCCCAGATTTAACTGAACCTGAAATTGAATCAATTGCAAACTCAGCAAAACTGGCTAAAGTTGATGGAATTATTATCTCAAACACCACGATTCAAAGACCAGTCGAAAATTTATTAACTACCGATCAAGAATTAATCAACCAAACTGGTGGATTATCAGGTAAACCCTTGAAACCAATTGCATTAAATGCATTGAGAACCTTGAGAAAATATACCAAGGATTCAAATTTGGTATTGATTGGTTGTGGAGGGATCTCGTCAGGTAAAGATGCGTTGGAATTTGGAAAAGCTGGTGCTACATTTATCCAACTTTATACTTCGTTTGCTTATAGAGGGCCAGGATTAGTGGCTAAAATTAGAGATCAATTGGCTGAAGAATTGAGAAAAGAAGGTAAAACTTGGCAACAAATAATTGGTGAAGAAAATAAATGAGGCAAAAAAAAAATGTAAACAAATAAATGTTAATTGCTGTCTGATTTATATAATTTTGTATAGTTTTAAATGTCATCGTCTAACCCTGTTACTCCTCAAGCTCAAATAAACAGACGACGTCTGAATAGATCTTCCTCAGGTGCACCCTTACTGACATCATCACCAGCGTTAATACCAATTGATGCTAACAACTTACCATTTGAATCTCCTGCCATGTTGGCGAAATTCGCCCGATTAGCTGATTCAATAGAAGAATTAGATTGTCATGAAGATCAGATGGAAAAGATCCATAAATATATTGCCAATGATTTTAATGAAGGATTATCTGGTTTATTACATGGATTATCTATATCTATGTGGTGTGTGGGATTTCAAGGAGGTCCTACAACAACATCAATTAATAAATTTCAACAAAGAAAACAACGGGATATAAGGATTAAACAATTAGAGGATAGATTAAAAAATTCTCAAAGATTGAATTCGAGTCTAAAGTCAAAATTACAGGAACTTAAACCAAAACAGCCGGTTTCTAAACCGCCTCCGGCACCACGAAATATTAGCAATACTTCAAGAGTACGGCCAAAGCAAACGACACGTACTCAGATAACTAGAACTAGACCCGAAACCGTGTCTTGGAATGAAAGCTCTATACATGAACCTCCCAAAAGAGCTCCTCAAGAAACAACAACAGGACGTCCAAATCTTAACCAACCTCCAAGGTATTTACAAGGTTTATTTGAGCAGACTAATACTGGAAGACAACAAAATAGAGCAAAGACAGATGTAAGGAAACAACAAAAAACCAGATTTCGCTAAGTTAATCCCTATATATTTAATAGCTACTATTTATTCTGCCAACCCTTAACCGTTTGACCCTGGGTTGTGTTTACTGTAATATACATTTAATTGCCTTGTACCTTTTTAACTCTTCAACAATTGATTTAGCCATTGGGCTGAAACCTTTGTTTTCAAGCTTGCGATTGCAGGTTTGTATCAACCTTCTTTAACAAGCTTCAATTTAAGCTCGTACTTAACTTGTTGTACAGATTTATTTTGTTGTGAAGCCATAATTAACAAATAATCTTTATTTTCCATTGAATTTAAAATAGTTTGACGTCTTAACTGTTCTTGATAATCTTGAGGCAGTGAGAATGATAAATCATCTTGATTATTGGTGGTGCTCATTCTATACTACATAACCCTCTCTTACACTTTACTCAATTTCATACATTTTTTTTTCTAGATTGAATTTATCTCTCACGCTGTTACCTTTTCCTTTCATAACCTATGTCAAGATGTCAGAATCAGGCGAACCAAAAGTCGAATTGACAGATGCTGAAAAGAGACAGCTATTACGAGAAAGAAGGAAGGCAAAAATGACCAAGGGAAATGCCACTGAACGGTTAAACAATATCTTATCCCAAGGTTCATCAGTTAAAGCATCAGGAGTCAAGTCAGTATTAGATAAAGAAGAGGAATCAGCTAGTGAACCATCACCTACGATCAGTTCTCATGAGGATGACCCTGAGATTCAAGATATTTCCTCAATCGCAATGCAACCACCTCCATCAGCTACTCCACCAATTGGCGAGGGAACTCCTGAAGATATTGATGCAATTTTCAATAAAATCTTTCAACAACAAACAACTAGTGGTGATGGCCAGACAAATGAAGATCCAATGGCTCGTTTAATGAAGATGTTTGCTGAAGGTGCACCTCCAGAACAAGGTACCAACCAACCATCATTTGATCAAGATCCTAATATTTCAAAATATCAAAAAGAACTTTATGAATATCAACAATATCAACAAAAACTTTGGAGGTTCAGATTCTTAATTATAAGATTCATTTGTACTTCATTTAATTTCTTTTATCATTTCCTTACAATTGGTTCATTCCGAGCTTCAAGTCATTCATATATAAGGGGTTTAGTAAGTGATACTCCAGTAAATATGTTTCTCATGTGGTTTCTTACGATTGAAGCAGTTATACTTTCTTCATATTACTTTATAAGTTCAAAAACTGGGTTGTTTCAACTTAAACATGAAAATAATATAATTTTAAAAGGATTGTCTTTAGGTTCAATGATTTTCCCTCAACTTAATACGATTACTCCCATAGTTGCTCGAGCTTTCCGGTATCATGACCTTGTTGGTATTTTATTTGGTGATTTAGCATTAGTTGTTGTTTATTTTGGATTATTAAGCTTTACTCATTAATCATATACGCTATTTACCAATTTCTCTTATTATATACATGTTCAAAGTTTTTAACTAATAATCTATTTACATTTAAATCTTCCCCTGTCTTTTGGCAGCAATAATCTTTTCTGCACTCAGAAATTGTCTTGATTTCCATACACTATATATTAATAATACCGTGCTTGCTAATGAAACCCCAAACCAAGTAACCAAATATTGCATATGATTATTTGATAATTTAATCTTGGGAGTAGCAGCAATTGGTACACCTTCTTTTACAAATTCAAATTCTTGAAATTGTAACGTTTCATCATGTTCAAATAATTTTGAAATATCAATATCTTGTTCAGCCTTTGGTGAAACAAGGAAACCTAAAATTGACAGCTTTTTCTTATCAGCTGGTTCCGCATTCTTCTTCCATTCAGCATGATCTTTCAAATCATAAATCATTTGACAATATATCGGTAAAGTACCAGCTTGTTCAGCCATTGCCGGAACATCAGGAAAATGGAAAACAATTGAACCTGCTTCATGTTCAAATTGCATATTTGATCTTGTGGGCATAATTCTAAATAATGCTTCAATTTCAATTTCCCCCTGAGGCATAGCCAAATGAGATAAATAACCAGTTTGTCTTCTTTCTGGGATAACTTTATCCTTATGAATCCAACCACGTTCGATTAAAATCGGTTTACCCCCTGAAGATCTAACAAATGGAGTAACTACAAGATATCCTAAAGTACCATCTCTTATTCTTGGTCCTAAAAACATTTCATGATCATAATCAAAATGGCCCTTAACCTTAAACTTTCTATATTCAAATTCAGGTATAACACTAGGATCTAATATCGCAGGTAATTCATCCATTGAAGGTTGAGCTAAGGCATTTTCCAGCTTGGCAATTAAATCAGTTTTCCATTTCAATCGTTTAACTTGCCAACACCCCAACCCAAAACTAATGATGGGCATAGCTACCATTAATCCAAAAAAAAATGACCGAAGTTTAGGATTCTTAGATTGTTGTTCAAGTAATGATAAATTTCCTTGAACTGATTTAACTGGTTTCCAATCTAATGTTGAAGTTTTAACTGATCTGCTCCATTGTTTTAATATTGGTTTACTGAGAACTTCCCTTTTTAAGGAATTTACTATACCAATCGAATTGACTAGCATGGTTATTGTAATCCAAGCAAGTGGGTCCTTCGCTTAAGGGAATCAGATTTAAGGTTTTTTAAAACGAAATTAATTTTGTCACGTGATATTTCTCTCGGTTTACGGTTTCATAGGCATGTCAGGATTGTTTTTAGAAGAGGTGTCAAAGGCTTCAGATTCTTTAAGTTCTTATTCAATTGTTGCTTGGTGTTTGTAAATGTATAATATATAGGCAAATGGTGAATTAATATTATTAGAGAAATTACAAAGATTCTAAATTTTATAACTAAAACAAAATATAATATTAAAATTTATAACAAAATCTATATACTTAATTTCCTAGATTAAAAAAGTTAGTAGTATGAGGAAGAGTCGAGGTGATCTTCTAAGTTTGCTCTCTCTTGCCTCATGTTCGCACAATAACAACTATTCAATTATCTGTCGATCACAAACAGATATGTGTCTCTAAATTAATAAGTTAGTAAATATGAGGAAAGTCAAGGTGATCTTCTCTTGTTTGCTCTCTAACCTCATCCTCTCAAAATATTCCGCCTTTCAGATCTGTCGATCACAAACAGATCCATCCTTAAAATAAACAACAACCAACTAATAACCAAAATCTTAATAATTCAACCAATTCACAGTTCCAATTCAACTAAATATCTCCAATATGATTTATACTTGCTCCTAAAATTGATTATTGTAATATGAAAGTCTTGATTAATGTGATAATGTTAACCGCTGAACGAAATATTTTAGCAAATTGTCTGAAATTAATGTGGAACTATGAAATAAAGGTTAGTATTTGTTCTTATATGTATTACTTATTGTTAATTATGAGTTATTATGAATTTAAGCAAAGAGATAATGAAAAAGAGGAAAAGAAAGTGATGAATATTTGTAAATTTTAATTTTGGATTTTGAATTTTTGCAGTTCCTTTTATATTGCGAAATCTAAAGATTGCAAAGAAAAAAGGCTAGCCAAAATTTGCACTACAATTTAGAGAGATAATGTTTACACACTATATTTTACTTATCCATACTTCTATAAGTCTAGAAGTGGTTAGGTAGATAAAACTTAAGTGACTGTGCAATTCATGTAAAATTAAATCATTTCATCTACACTATCTACTGACGAATTATTTCATGGTGTGAAAAGGAGATCTGGTAATGTTGAAATTAATGTAAGATTTGTACGAATAATATGAAAATTTAATAAATAAAGTAAACAAAACATTAAGTTGCAAGCATCAACCTGTATTTATTGCTTATCCAATCAAAGGATCTATATAGCCCATTTCCAAGTAATACCTGAGTTGCTATGATCAGCTCATGATTTGCTCTAAGATCCAGAGTCCGATTTTCGCAACTATGGCTTGATTTTGTGGTTCTTTTTTCAAACCCCTCGCGTGAATGAAATTTCTCCACAACCGTTTTTCTTTCATCTAAGATCTAGTAGTCATGGTTATACTCAACGAAACTAAAAAGGAAAGACACGAAAGATTTACCAACCAGCTAATACAGGCTGGTATATCCGGCATGGTCAAGGCATCCATGTTTGCTCTTGCATCAGGATATTTCCTTTCCTATAAATTCAATCATGGTAAAAATACTGGATATTTTAGAAATACTTATAAATTATGGTGGTTTGTTGGTTGGAATATTGTGGGAATAACATGGGGTACGGATATAGCAAAGATAAATATAGCAAAACAAGCTGCGCTTGAAGATGAAATTAAGAGAAATTTACTTTTTGAAGAAGAATTGAAACAACTTCCTAAATAATTTTTATTTATTAAACTATGCAATGATAAATATACAACTTTTACGAATAGAATGCTTCTTCATGGAATTTCAACCCATACTCACTAGCCCATAATTTAACACTATCAACTAACCCTCTTGGTCCCGCAGATAGTACCCAGATTTTCTCAGCATTTATATCTTCTTGAACCACTTTATTGATTGGTAAATCACGACAACAAACTAAATTATGATCAGCATCTTCTACTGGACCAGTACATTGTGTGAATCCCTCATTTATACACCATCTATAATATTTATTATTCAATTTGGGTCTTCCCTTATAAATCTTATGTTCTATATTGAGAAATTTAATTGTTTCTCTAAACTGTCTAACCCATGATTTAGATTGAGTAGAAAAAGATTGGGAAAAATATGGTACAAATGGTTCATTAATACTTGATTTTCTCGAAGAAACTTCATTATGTATGTCATGACAAGCTCGAAGATGTTGTGTGTCATCAACTTCTTCAGTTTCATATATTTCGTCATAATCTTCTTCCTCAAGACTAGTTGATGCACTCAAAGTTGGATGGAATAATCTATGAATAGTACAATCTTCGTCATCCAGTTCCTCTTCTTCTGTATCATCTATACCAAGATCGACATTCTCTACTCGATTCTCTGAGCTTAAACTATTGGTGTCACTAATATCAGTAAAACTATCACCAAGTAATGGAGATGACTCCGTTAAATTATTTTCCAAATCCACCTGTTTTGGTAATGATGCAATACTAGCCTTCTTTAAGAAATTTGATCGAATGCTTTGTCGATTTCTTAATTTTCTCTCCTCTTCTAGAATACTATCTCCAGTTATGAAAATTTCAAGATCATCACCATGAATTAATCCTTCAAAATACTTTAAAATAATTACATCTCGGAAATCTTTAATAACCCAAACAATCTTTATAGGAATACCATGATAATTCATAACCCTCAATATTGGCAATGCAAAGGAAATAGCAGAACCACCAATGACTATTAGGATACGTTTAGCATTGATGCTTAGCTTGGATATATTGAATTTTTCGTTACTTGGATTCTTAGTTCCAATAAATAATAAATGAGGATCATAACTTCCGGAAATTAAATATTTTTGATTATTTCTAAATTCAAAAGTACTCTTTCTAATTATTAACTTTTGTAAATTGTCATGTGGCAATGAAACTAATGTATAAGGGTGATAATTTGGAATAAATTGTTTATAGACCCTAACCAAGAAGTTAGGACTATAATTAGTTAATCGAATATGAGCACCTGGTTTCTGGGCTGCACTAGAAATTAAACTATTGGGAAATTCAATAAGTGACAAGTTAGGGGATACATCTATCAGTCTAACATCGGTCAAGTAAGCTGACTTTTTGGTCAACCGTAATCTATAATATATTTGAAATGCCAATATTGAGATGTTGATAGCAGTATAAATTGTAAACTTAACGGGTCGAACATGGAATTGCATACAAACAACAATTAGCCATGCACAAATGTAATGATTGAAGTAAAAGAACTTAAACCAGTTATTTCGGACCTTCAGAATCGATGTAATTATTATTACCAAAAAACCAAAGAGTGAAGCCCAACCATATAAATTCTGTCTCTTTAAAGCCTTTTGCCAACTTTTCTTTGTTGCATAATACCCACAATACAAACAAGTATGAATTACAGCCTGTACTATAATTAATCTAGATAGCCATTTATGAATCGGTAATAATGTTAAATAAAGTGTATTTGGTAAAGGTGATGGTCTCAAACTTAGGAATAACACAGCTGGAAGACAATTTGCTGACACTCTTCCTAATCTCTTTGCCAAAAATATCAAATCCCCATTATGAATATCAGTTAGTGACAAAGTTGACAAGAAGGCAGTCCAAAACATTATTTGAAAGATAGTTGGAGCACGTAATAATAGTTTGAAAACAGCATGTTTTACAGCATTCGCTACCTTGGCTTGAATACGTTGTTTCAATGTTGCTTCTGAACAGTTTGGCTGATGTTCATGATGAATATAATGGTTAAGTTTCAGATTTAACGATTTCAATATCAGAAACTTCCTTGTGAACTTATATCCACTTATGATGAGGTACTTATAAAAGGGTATGGATAACAAAATGATGACCAACAACAATGAAGTTATAATCCCATACTTTTTAGTTGTTTCCAATCGTAGTTTCTTGTATTCTTTTGATTTTTCTATGGGATAGTGGAAATATCCTGATACAATCTCATATATATCTGATATGACATCGCTTAGCATTTTAAGATCCATGCTATTCGGAATCAAGTCCGTTTCAAATTAACAAAGAGAAATGACATGATAGTACGCGCACTTTTCTGACAGTCGGGAATCAATAGATCGAAAAGATAAAAAAATTTACAATAGCTGAATCAATTAATAAACAAATGTGGCGCAGCCCGAGCCAGAGTTTTACTACAAATAATCAAATAGTAATTAAATTTAAGCTCTATAAATTCTAGTATTTCATTATTTTGGCTTTCTTCTTCTTTTTCACCTTTGAGTTTTCGATCAAACCTGATCGAGTTGGTTTGGCAGTGTTACCATAGGTATTTCCGGTTTCAGGAGTTCGACCATTGCTTTTTTGAATAAAGCCACTTCTAGTTGGAAATTTTTTATTGCTATTTCTATTGTTATAATCATTTCCCAGTCCATTTCTAGGTGTTATTGTCTTCAGACCCAGATATCCCGACCTTGATCCATAATTTCTGGGAGGATATTTCCCCGAATTTGAGTGATTTCCATAAGAATTAAATTGAGCGTTTCCAAACCCTTGATTTCTGTTGCTAAATTGATTATTTGCTCTCGTAAAATAGTCTTGCGATTCTTCTTGAATAGCATAGTAATCCCTTACTGAGCTTTCTGGATTATATTTGGAATTTCCATTATTTTCTCTCTTTAATCGTAAAAAGTATATCGGACGATACTTTCGAGGTAGATTGCTGCCGCTGAATGCAGTTCCAAGATTAGGCACTCGGGATGTTCTCGGTTGAGGGCATTCGTCTCCATAATGTTCACCACTTCCACAGTTGTAGCATGCTGTTACAGGTAATACCAAACTTTCTTCATCGGACTGATCATTGGTTGGTTTGGTTAAATAAGATCTCCAAATGCTAGGACAATTTTCATCCCCATGACTAAAAGTATCACAGTTACGACAATATGCTCTCTTCTTCACTTTACTTTTGCAGAATGCTACAATATGTCCTTTCTCACCACATCTACCACATATTAAAGTGGTAGGACAATGATTCTCATAATGATCACCCACAACACCACATTTATGACATACAACGGTTTTACACTTGGCGCGAATATGACCACGCTTATGACAATTTGCACAAAGGGGACCCAAAGACGGTTGTGTATCATCTGGATCTGTTACACCAAAGTATCGACCCTCTCCTCTTAGTTCGATTAATTCACTGGCATCATCATTGACCTGGTCAAATGAAAGAGATACTATGCTAGTTGGGTTTTCTGCAGATGTTGTTTCATTTTGTTTGATGTTGGACAGGTCTGTGGGTTTGTATTTACTTCGCTTATGTACGGTAGGAACAGTATCTTCTACGAAGGGTAGATTCGACATGACTTAGTAAGATGAATTTGTATTTATTTTAACCAACTCTTCATGCTTTTTGAAGCTTCTTTTTTTTTTTTGCGCAAGAAAATTTCTTTTGCAAAGCAATATGGGTTGCCTGCCAAATGCCAAACTCATTTATATGCAACAACTTGCCCCACAAATATAACTACTTTCTACAAATTATGTATTAATAATAAGGGGGTGCTACATAGTAATAAACAAGAAGTTTAATATCAATCTACTATTCATATGTATACATAAAACACTTGAATCACCATTGATGAAGCAACTTACACACATTCCACTCAATTTCAATACTCTATAGCAGGAATTATAACACATTTCTTACCACATGTTCTCCAATTTGCCCTTCAAGATCACCATTGCTTCCTCTTCCAGTAACATCAAGGCTTGATTTCATGAATTCTTGGTGCATGAAGTAAGCTAACGCATAACAAGCGCTAGATACGGTGAAAAACACAGCAACAACAATCAAACTGGTAGCTTGTAATGTTAATGAAAGCCATTGAATGACAGCATTCAACAAATAAAACCCACATCTTGGTAAATTATCATCAAATCTTTTCACGAAATTAACAAATGTATCAGTCAAAGGACAAATCTTCAATAAAAATGGCATTTCAACAAATACCACAATTAATCCTTGAACAAGACATATGATTGAAAATATAATAACCAAGTTGAAATGGAAAATGTTGGCCACTCCAAGTGCTAGGCATAGAAAAATGGTGAATATACTATTCCATTGACCATAAAGTGAAAAGTTTTTCTTTTGAAAGTCTTTAGAAAGACCTCCAAATATATTGCTGAAGATAGATCCCACACTGATTGCCATTCTTCTTGTGGTTGTAAGGACGGAACTGTAATCTCAAAATAAAATGTGTGATCGGTTCAAATTTACACTGGCTGTTATTTTTTCTCCCTTTTTTGTTCTGGCATAAAAAAGTTGCAATTGCAAGCAATGCTGCTGCGGCCGGCCCTGGTATTGGCAAGTTGCTCCTAGGATTGCCGAAACGATCCCTCAATTAAGCACAGAGTTCTACTTCTTTTCGTGGTTGGTTTTAAGTGCTCTACAATAGTTTTAATCTATTAAAATCATTCTTAGTACATTTTGAAGATCCAAACACGTGGAGATTGAAGAGAGATGTACAAGTTGAGATCTTTATGAACTCTTCCGTCGTCTTGTAACTTCTACAGTAAATAACTAATTTCTTTCCAGGGCTATAATGAGTATTTCGTAAACCAATACAACTGTTCGGTCACAATCGCGTGGAAAGATATAACCAAGTAAAATACCTGTACTCGAACCAACTCTATTTGAAATGAAGATACCAATATTGATTGTCACCGTGTTTTTATCAGGCTATATACTCTTCTTAAAATTGTCATAAGCGTTGTAGAGGATTAAAATATGCCTCAATTGGAGAATGATGATCAAAAGAGTTCGAATATCGCATCCAGTCGGCACTGCACCAATCACTAATTTATGCTACCGTCCATAGCATTTCTAAATATCTTGGATAGCAAAGGCTGAATCATGCAGTAGTAAGTAACTTGTGATGCAAGTGCTCTTCGTCTAGGCAAAAAAAACCGTTCACAAAAAATTTCAATTTTTTATTCATCTTGAACAAGGAAGAGAATGGGGCGAGAGGTAGTTATTGGCTTGGTGGGGAAACCTTCAAGTGGAAAATCAACAACTTTGAACTCTCTAACAGATGCCAATGCAAAAGTTGGCGCATTTCCTTTCACTACTATCGACCCAAACAAAGCCACTGGGTACCTTGAAATAGAATGTGCATGCTCACGATTCGGAAAGCAATCATTATGCAAACCTAATTATGGATATTGTAGGGACGGGAAAAGGGGCGTACCAATTATGTTACTAGATGTTGCCGGTTTAGTTCCAAATGCACACTTGGGTCGTGGATTGGGGAATAAGTTTTTGGGGGACCTAACTGAAGCGGATTGCTTGATTCATATAGTAGATGCCAGTGGTACTACAGACTCAGAAGGAAAGGCCACCAGAGGCTATGACCCTTTGCAGGATATTGAATGGCTTGAAGATGAAATATTCAGGTGGATTCTAGGTAATTTAATGGAAAGATGGGGTTCTGTTGTGAGACGACATGTTGCGACGAAATCATCCACACTAGAAACCTTAAGGCAACAACTAGGCGGATATTCAGCAAACAAACAGTTAATTGGACGGGCTTTAGACCTAATGCCAAATTTGCCTCCTTTACAAGATTGGGACAATGAGACAATAGAAAAAGTAGTGAAGTCTTTTATGGCGGTGAAATTTCCAACAGTGTTATCCTTGAATAAAATGGACCATCCAGATGCAGATAAAAATGTATCCAAAATCATATTAAAATACCCCACGCTGAAGGCCGTATTGACATCATCAATAACCGAAGTATTCTTGCGCAAATTGGCAGCACAAAATTATATCAAGTACGATCTGGGAACAGAGTTCATTGATACAATAGATGATTTGGGTCCAGAAGCGGGACTTCGTGAACTAGATGATAAACTTAGAAATAGAATTGAAAATATTCGAGATCTTGTTTTGTACCGATTCGGTTCCACGGGTGTCGTACAATTGCTACAAGCGGCAGCCGATTTATTGGATTTAATTCCTGTATTCCCCGTCAGGAATATTCATAACTTCACAGGGGGATCGGGGCAAAACGTATTCCGTGATTGTATACTAGTCAAGAGAGGAACATCCGTGATATCGGTTGCTCGAAAAATAATGGGCGATGTAACAATCGCCGCAATCGAGGGGATTGGCGGCATAAAGGTGGGAGAGGATGATGTTGTAGATATCGGAAAAAACGACATTCTATCATTTAAGATCGTCCCAGGAAGCCATAATTAATAAGATATATAAAATTTCATAATTAGAAATATAGACTAAATACCAATTTATAGAGCCCAAGTTTAATTCGTTCACCCTGTCACGTAGTACAGTCTTTATTATTTATTCTCAAACCAACGCGACATTTATTTTCAAACTTGAGGGAGAACATTATTAACAAGATTAGAAATACCATTACTTTCGAAGAAGCCAAGCAGGTCTTTTTAATTATCCTTACTTTGACAAGCTATTTTACACCCTGTCGTGTAAGCCACAAATTCGGTCCATATCGGATCTTTGCCTTTACTACACACCCTAGTAATATTTGCTTCAGTAGATTCGATGGTTGGTACATTGATAATAGGGTCCACTGGGTTGGTTGGTCTGCAGATACTCAAACATTCAGCTTGTGTTTATGATAGGGTGATAACATTGAGCCGCAGGCAACCCCAGCTATACTTAACAGAATTGGATGCGATAATAGAGCCCGACACTACGCAGTGGCCATCTATTATAGTAGACTTGGACTTAACTGTTTATTTCTCGTCTTTTGGAACTACCAGGGCAGAGGCAGGAACTGCAGAAAGGTTCAGAGAAATTGATTACGGAATAAATTACGAGTGTGCAAAAGCTGCCAAACAGGGAGGAATGAAAACATGCTTGTTGATTTCAGCAACAGGAGCAAGTGTCAACTCCCCATTTCTATACTTTCAATCCAAAGGCAAGTTGGAAAGAGACATAATCGATTTGAAATTTGAAAGGACTATTATCTTACGCCCAGGAGCATTGCTAGGAGAAAGAGATAAATCCAAAGGTAAGTTGAACGATTGGATGGTTGCGATCATGAAGCATACACATGGAAACTTTTTATCTTGCCTTTCTCATGCTATTTATGGTGATGAATTGGGAAAAATTGCTGTTATGTTAGCAAACGAGAAATATGATTCCTCAAATGGACCAATAGTCAATATTTATAGTGGGAGGGATTTGACAAAATTGGCAAGGGAGTTACATAGAGGTTGATATGACCTGAACTTTACCTAATAACCTTACCTGTGATCAGAGCATAAACTTTTTTCATTCTTCGGACGTTTTGAACCTAAGGTAAGCTTTTCACAGCATTTTGTATCCTTTGCTAATTTTCCGTAGCACTCCAATTAAGAAACCGGATTGACAGTTGTCAGAAGCAAAATATAACTTATAGCTATTGAAGAAGCTCCAAAATTCCCAATGATCAGCTAAAAATAGCAACCCCACTTACATAATTGGGTTCTGGATAATCCTACAAACCAAGCTGAAATAGTAGATTGTTGATGCCTATAAAAGGAGTCAAATATTGTTGACGTTAATTGTAATTTTTGGTTTCTTTACCTACATAATGAAAATCACAAGCTGTAGTAAAGAGTCACCTTTGACGACTTGCCTTGGCGCTCCAGACATAAACAAAGTAGCTATTCATATCAGGGAAATTCACCAATCGAAAACTGTTCACCAGAGAAGTACGACACGTGATCGGACTTTCAGCCCTTTTAGCAAATCATAAGCGAACGAGTCAGTGCGATGTCGCACTTTCAGTTCTCATAACGGAAAAAAACGGCCCCTGGATCTTCGAATTTAAAGCCCCATTTACGACAAGTAGTTCAAAAGAAGCTTATTTTGAATTAACCCAATCTAGATACATGTCTGAAATTGAAATAGTGAAAGCTTCCATCAAGTCCACCACTTTGTCCGATGAAGAAGCCGAGAAGCTATCTTCTATTATCGATTCTATCCCCGAGATTTTGAAAGAGTTAGATGATCCCGATTATGATGAGATCTATGGCTGCAGGATAAATGAAACTGGCAAAGAATACGTCGATGAATGCATTAGGAACGAAATACTTTTAAAATTCTTGATTGCTGATGGTTACGACATCGACTTATGTAAAGAAAGACTCATTGACACCTTAAAGTGGCGTAGTAAATTTCAACCATTGAGTGCAGCTTTCGAAGAAGCGTTTGATCCAGAGTTGAATGCCTTAGGAGTCATAACCAATTTCCAGAGTGTAGAGCAAGACAATCTATACACTGCAACCTGGAATCTCTATGGAAACTTAAAGGATCCCAAGAAGATTTTTAAAAAATTCGGAAATAATAAAAACAAGGAATTGCCAGGTAGTCAGTTCCTTAGGTGGAGAGTTGGATTAATGGAAAGGTCACTCCTGTTAATCGATTTGTGTGATCCAAAGCACAATAAAATTGCCCAAGTCCATGATTATAATAATGTTTCCATGTTTAAAATTGACCCAGACATGAAAGTTGCTACTAAACAAATAATTGAAATTTTTGGCGCCAACTATCCTGAGTTGTTGTCCACCAAATTCTTCGTGAATGTTCCTCACATCATGGGATGGGTATTTACCTTCTTCAAAACCATTCGAGTGATACAGGCAGCTACGTTAAAGAAATTCCAGGTATTGAGCCATGGTGATTTGCTGTCGTGGTTCGGAACAAATAACCTACCAAAAGAATACGGTGGCCAACTTGGCAAAGACTTGTTTGCCTTAGATACAGTGAACATAGACTCAAGTCAATATGCTAAGGTCATTTTGAAGAGAATCGGAGATGCAGAAATTGCTCAAAACGACCTCGAAGTTGAATAGATAAAATAGAAATACTAGAACCTCATTTTAAGAGCTATCCTTAGCAACCCACTGATAAGTCCTTTCGTTGGCTAAATAGTTTTCAGCGGGTCTTTAGATTCGAACTGATAGTCAATTCCTGAATTCACTCAGGATCCACCTCTGTAATTAGCTTCCATAATACACCACTATGCCTTCTATAACCATCAGACGCCGGGTATATAACTCACACCTCTGCTTCAACCCTCGCATACCTAATATGCCTTCTATAACCTTCACATGCCNCTTCAACCCTCGCATACCTAATATGCCTTCTATAACCTTCACATGCCGGGTACATAACTCACATCTCTGGCTTCAACCTGGCATACTTAATATGCCTTCTATAACCATCAGACGCCGGGTACATAACTCACACCTCTGCTTCAACCCTCGCATACTTAATATGCCTTCTATAACCATCAGACGCCGGGTATATAACTCACACCTCTGCTTCAACCCTCGCATACCTAATATGCCTTCTATAACCTTCACATGCCGGGTACATAACTCACATCTCTGCTTCAACCTGGCATACTATAATTGCACAATTAACACGCTGAGAACCACATAATCCGGTTATGGTATAACCGCACCGAAATTCAATAGCACGCTTCCTACTTTAAAACACTCAACTTTCAGCTCCTATTTTTAAACTCAAATTCCGCGTAGAACAGTAGTACATTGCGATACCATCCCACCTCTAATACTTAACTCCGACTCTAATACAAACTCTCTATTCAAAACAAAGTGCTGAAAAACAGAGAACTTCATCAACAAATTCAGAGATTTGTTCCAGCCATCAAGTACAAACTTTAGGTGTAAGGATGTAGTACTGTGGGCCAAGTTATAATCGGGTTATAAAATTGCCAGCCTCTTCCCATAAACTCTTTCAAGATAAAACAGCTCCATTTACATAACATACTCGGTCTAGTACGAACGTCCGAACTTCATCGTCTCCAACCTTCTTCGATTGCGTCCTATAATATTATCTTTCTTGCAACTTATGACCAATGTGGATCAGTTCTATGCACTTTACCTAAACCCGTCAAAAGCCTTTAATTGCTTCCACTAACCGCTAATGCACACCGATTCCGTTAGTTATTCCCCATGAACGTGAATTTCTTACCGTTAGTTATTCCCCATGAACGTGAATTTCTTAACTGATGGAAAGGTATATCAGATTGAAAGTGAGCATGGATGGTGATATATTACGGATACGAATTGGTAATTCGGGTTGTCTCGCACGATCGGGTAATGGCAAGTATGGCCAAATATTCATCTAATGAAAGTTCTGCATTGTAATTGCAATCACAAGATCTAGACAAACCTTTTAGATGTATCTTTTACCAACTGCATCCATCTTTTTCGTCTGACTCATCACCTTTCTAGGTTACATAGTTCAGAAGAATATCCATTGTAAATTAGTCAGTAGTAGTCCCCAATGCTACTACGTTGCACCAAGCAGGTTAATCAGACCTCAGAATTAGTCCTAAGTTTCAAATCCCCGTTCAACGTCTCTATGTAAACTACAACAATTTAATCTGGATCATCTGATCTAGTGTCATATTTTGAACTCTGCATTGCAACATCATACAAAGAAGCGTCTTCGGAATTTCTCGAGACGAATTAGCTGCAGAGCGCTAAATATTCACATGGAGTTGCAATTATGTTCGAAGTCGCAACTACTTTGATCAATCATCTGAATAGACTACAGTAAGTGGTGGGAGGTTAGCTATCTGTATTGTGAATACAAGACAGGGATTGGAGTGAGATGAGCAGGAACAATTTGTAGAGCAGCTTTGATTCATAGGTTCAAGCTGAATCCCTGAAAAGGTTAATCCTAGAACGCAGGAGGAGATATTTTTTGTAGCCAATGCTCCGAATATCTGCTGTTTCCTTCGCTGTTGTGGTTGGATGAGCGGTAGGAATTTGATGTCCACATCGCCTATGAGACATTTATTTTGATACTGGGCCCTTTCGAATGAGTTGAGAGTACTGTGTTTATATTAGGGGCTATGATCTAACGTTGAGTAAGATATTAATTAATGATAATTTCTATCATATGTTTGCTCAAGACCAATTTTTGCAATTTATCACCAAAGATGCTGTAGGAGAATTCGTTTGAGGTTTGCGAGACAGATATTACGAATGACCCAGACATTGTTGCATATCTGTGTGAAGGAATGATTATATATAGTTCGCTTTGAGAATATTTAGTCTTATTACACAAGACCTTGAAATAATCCATGCTGTAGATATTAGATCGTGGAGATGTCCTTGGGTAGTTATTAGCAGGTGACTTGAACGACAAAGCACTCAGTTAGTTAATTGCGCGACATTTTGTTTTGTGATTTCCGAGGGTATTTGACGTAAGTCACGTGACTTTGACAAACCGGAATTCCTATTCTCTTTGCTCGCGGACTTTGTAGCTAGAAGCATGCGTGTATTTTTTTGTAGGTTTGAATGTAGTAACTCGGTTGATATCCCAGTTCCAGGATTAACTGAAGAATAGATTTGTTGTTCTGTCCTAATATCTGTAATCGGGCCATGATTGCGGTTATTTCCGGTTTGACATCACGTGATGTGGCAAAATTGTCGTCGGTTATTAAATTGTTTTATGTAGTGTTTATATGTCACTTCCTACCTTATTTAACCGGTCCGAATAGTAGTCTTTATTTATAGTATAATGAAGAGAAATTTCACAACATTAGCACCAATATCTGATTTTTGAAATAATTGGTAGCCCCAATTTGTATTTGTATTTAATAGTTGGCTAGAATCAATTTCCATTTCATAGATGCATTTTAAGGTATTGGGGAGACTCTCTCTTTGTTCTGGGTTTTATTTCATACTTTCTAATAGCAGGTTTAGTTGCTTACGTTTTAGGTGACATGTGAATAGAACTTCTTTAAATAGATTCTTTGTATTTGATTGCGAAATATCTCTAACGAATCATTCTAGATGCGGTTAGCTCGTATGGGTGTTATGTATTTGTTGGTTGTTACATGGGTGTTTATTTTCCAGGCAAATGGGACCGGAGAGTTTGCTTTAAGGCGAACATAGAAATAGAGGGATAATTTGTTCAGCACTCTGGATTTTGGTGTATTTATGCTCACGAAGTAGGAAGCATTGTTTGGATGGTTAACCAAAGATATTGGAGAGAGGTTATCAAATAATAAATGAGAGGATGTCGTAGTCAATTTGTGAAGTTAAGTATGTTACCGTGCCGAGGTTATTTTAAGTTGAGTAACAGATCCGTATGAGTGATTATTGGGGTTTGTTCCCAATGCTGATTTTATCTACTTTTGGGTATATGTTGTAAAGATATGATAGTGTAGAGTGTGTGGAATGCTTAGTATTCAAATATACCTTCTACTTGTGTTATACAAAAATGCTACAGAAGCTTGGATGCTAGACTGATTTCCAGGATCCTTCCAATTCATCAAACCTCCTTCTACCTACCTGTCTCCTTTTGGTACCGCTATAATCATCATAATCCCCTTTCCGATTTTCTCTTTTTAATCTTCTTAAGTTCCTAATTCTTTCGTTTTCTCGTCTTTCGATTTCCGAGGAAGTCAAAACTTCAACCAATGGCTCCCAGTGGTCATTTCCATTTTGCACACTTGTTTCAGTGAAAATTCGAATTCCGTTCTCAAAAATTATTCCCCGTACAAGATGTAAGTTGTGGATTTCATTATTGAAAGTGCCTTCTATAATTTCTTTCTTTACTCTGATAATTATCTCATGCAATGCATGCGAAATAGCTGGCTTGAATTCCAAGGATAGGCCCACATCTGCAACTACAATTTGTGCAAATTGTTCGGGGGTTATCTCGGTCTGGTTCAAATCCCATTCAAACCTATCCTGGTATAATTGTTTATTTAAATTCACAGCCAAGTCTATAATCACGTTGCAAGGATTACTAGTTGTCAATTGCAAATTGGAAGCAAAATTATATTCGTCTATTTGTTGGTTTATGGATTCAGCGATCTGCAGAATCATTGCGTTTGGTAATTCCAAATCATTACATACAATTTCAGCAAATTGGTAAGGTGTTATGAGGGATTCATTTAAATTCCACATGAAGAAGTCAACAAGCTTGTGAGTTGAATTCGAATTTTCTAAAGCGATTTTTATTGGAATTAAAATTTGGGATTTGTTAACCAATTCTGTGATTTTTTGTTCATCCTCGAGTTCTTTCATATATGGCGTGTTTCTAGCGGGAGATAACTTTTGTACGTTGACTTGCGCTTGATTGGTCATGCTTCCTTTATTGCTGAGGTTTGCGGAAGGGGTATCTTCGAAATCAAAGTCATCTATGAAATCCTCAGAATAGTTTATTTGTTGAGCAATACGTTTGGCCTGGCGGCCAGTAGGGGCTATGTTTAACAATAACGAATTGTCATTTTCGTCAAGCAATCGCTTGGAAAGACCAGAAGCCAAACCCTGGACGTAGAACGATGTGGTATCAAATGATAAGGAAGACATGAGTTGGAGCGAAATGTATATTCTTCTATATGGTGAGTCCTTGTTTTTCTTTTTTTGCCTTTTGATTTTTCCACCGATTTTTTTGAAATATTATTCCACACACGACCAACTGATGCAAAGCATAAACAAACACTAAAGTTCAACCAGGAGAATTAGTAGTTTGCCACTAAGATGGAATCAACCAATATTTTGCGTGACTATTTGATGTCACTGAGTAACATCAGGACCGATATATCATTTGAAAGCTTTTCTAGAGAGTTTCCCTCCAAGGTTCTGCAGGATGTGATTAAGGCAATATTTGATCAATTGATAGTCCAACAAGAGCAGAACTATCGTACAAAAGTTTTAGAAAATATTAACAATGCCTATGAATTTCCTTTGAAACAAGTTTCGTCAGCAATTCAAAAGAAAAGCAGCGTCAAAGACAAGAAATTGAATAATCTCGTTCTTGAAATGGAAAAACTCGCGTCTACATTATCTTTACAGGAGCAATCGTTGGGTGAAGAAGTGGCTCAATATGGGACCAAAATTAAGCTCTTGGTGGAGGAATTGAGTAATCTAAGATACGGTAGGAAAGACGATTTCTATGAACCTGCTATCGATGATGCTCAGCAATGTATTGAAAAAATTGCAAAAATCTTGAATGTCTAAAATTTTGATTGCCTATAAAAATTAATAGTTGATATTTTTCAAATCATTTCCCACCAATAGTTCCAATCTATGTATTTCATTTTGGCCAAGCCATTTCCAAATTTGAAACTTCCAATTTAAACCATCCCTATCTCCTAGCTGATAATTTGACTCCAACCCTCCCGTGGTTGGTGCTCTCTGCAAGTACACGAGTCTGCCAATTCGCGAATGCACAAGGGCCATGCAACACATGACACATGGTTCATGTGTCGTATACACTATCATATTATGACAAAGGTAGCCTTGTCCATTTCCTTGAGGGCTATTTGATTCCCTCCTCTCTAATTCATCTTTTGCAACAGAAGAGATTGCCCTCATCACACTATGGTCGTACGGACTTTTAGATCCATTATTTACTTGAATAGTTTTCAATGTGATTGAATCATTGGAGTTCTCGGCTATTAGTGTTGCCAGAGCATTGTCGGAGTTCTGCTTGTGTTCAAGTTCGTTGAGAAGTGTTGAAATCAACTCCTTTTCTTTCGGAATGTCGAATTGAACGGAATTTAGGAATTGGTGGTTTGGATTTCCTTTCCAGGCTATCGGCCAATACTTCAGAGACCATTCCTGTGTAATTTCTTTTGTTTGAGGAGCGTATCGGGGAACATTGATAATCCCAACACTGTTTACTTCTAAGCCAACGCAATGTTCATGGATCAAATCAATAAGCTCCTTTTCCCCGATATATTCTACTGAACATAGAATAGCCCTTATATAGTCATCAACTTTCATGAACCTCTTAATATGAGTCAAAGGCACACTATCTGTATCTGTTAAATGATCTCTAATCAAGGCCACTATTCTTTGGGTATTCTTCGGATCAATATCACAATACCATATGCTTACCAAAGTTGGATTTTCCGAAATTTCTACTTCAGTTGCTCGGATCTGCTTTAGAAGTCCATATAGAATACCTGTCTCGAGATCAACATGATGTTTTTCTATATTTTTGTTTGGCCCCATCTATGCCTAGTGGAGTAACCTGGGCATCAACTTTTTTTTCTAGCATTTTTAATGCGATATATTCTGTTACACGAGCTTGGTAGTAATGAAATGCTCTTTGCGACAGTATATGGAGCAGCACTCCATCGACGTGTCTTCGAGGTTTCCTAGCTACTTAAAGTTTTTAGACAATGTGGTGATTACCCAGTTATCGGCACGCAAACTACACGAGTCGCCGGATCTCCGTCCGTCTGATTCCTACTTCGACTTCTTGGACAACTTAATCGAACATTTAATTTCGCAAAAATCCGTCAACATATTAGCCAGTGGCTATAAAGATTCCAGCAACGATGATCGGTGTAATTCACGAAGCATGAGCTCTTCTACAAATTTCTCGATGAACTATATGTGTGACCCAAAGTGGGGTTATGTTTTCGAACTGCTTGGAGCAAAGGGTTTTTTGGAATTGATTCTCAATCATAAAGGGTTTATTGCCATTGAGAATGGGGATTTAATTCAAGTATTTGGTGATTCGAATCAATTTCCTTTTTATAGCAATTCTAATATAGACTTGAAAAATAAAGGGTCCCATCTGACAAATAATGCGGGGAAAAGGAGCAAATACTGTTTACTTCCTGGTGATGTTGATGAATTACTTAAGGATATATTCCCAGAGTATAAACCAAAGCCAAGTTCGGTATCCAAAAGTTTTCGCAAAATAAGAAAAGCCATGGCATCTGTGATTTCAAGAGACAAATTGTTACCTTACAAAGCTATCTATTCTGAAATAATCGGCTATAGGAAGGTTAGCTATTGCGAAATCGAAGAAAATGGAACATCGCCCCAACTTGTTGTAAGATTCTGCCTTATATTGCTTTATAAACTACTACCGAGTGAAGTTTGGGGTGGAAATGCCAACAAGAAGATTTTAACTAGTGAGATTGCCAGCATCATAAGGCTAGGTTCCCCTGAAAAGGTTTGCTTTGAAGATTTTCTTCATGGTGTTAAACTCCTGGAATTTAAGTGGCTAGGAACTACTGAGAACATTTCATCGAGGCAAGACTTTGAATTGAGAAAACGAAATCTAATTCAATTTGTAAGCTGGCTATTTGAAACACTAATAAAGAAGATCATTGGTACCTTCTGGTATGTTAGTGAGTCACAAGTTTCTAACGAGCTGGGAAGGTTGTATGTCCCTCATCTGATCTGGACCTGCCTAACTAGCAAATGGTTATCTACTTATGAACGTGAAAATCTTGTTAGGCAAGAAGTGTGTAAGAGCTGGAGTACCAGAGACGTATTCAATATCGGCTTTGTTAGACTAGTTCCTAAAAAGACCGATTTCCGATTTATTTGTGTTCCGTCAAGAGGTAATCTTAAGTTTCTAGAGAGCCAGACAGAACCTATATCTAGGGACAAAGGCAGGTTTGAGTTCATTAAGTACAACATGGAAACCCTTAAGCCAGTACAGCAAATATTACGTCTGAAGTTGAACCAAAGATATAACAATAAGCTGTACTTTAATCCAAGCTGTCGTTCTAGTGGTGATGTTGCTCATCTTGTGATCAATTTTCGAAACAGTCTTTTTGTTTCAAACGGAGGGAAAATACCTCAACTTTATCTATTGAAATTTGACATGAAGCAATGCTATGATCGCCTAAGTCAGGATGCTATACTAAAACAAATCGAAGGTTATTTCCACGGAGAGAATGAAAGCACTCCTTATTACTGCCGCAAATATATAGAATTAGATTATTCCCTGTTTAAATGGAAAAGGCCATCTCCGAGAATCCACAACTGTGCTAGCAGTTTCAATTTGATGCAGGATTTGCGATTGCCAAATGGGGCTAAGGGTGCGTATTTGGATAAAGTTGGCACCACCAAATTGTCGAAGAGTGATATTATCCTGATTTGCAGAAATTTGATATTTGATTCGCAAGTTGTCATTAAGAATGAGCAGGGACACTATGAGTTATACAGAAGAAAACGAGGTGTATTCCAGGGATTCCCTTTACTGGGTACATTTTGCGACATTGTTTATTCAGCTATGGTGCAAGAAAAATTCAACTTCTTACAACAGAGCGATTCAAAGTCCTTGTTATTGAGGTTAGCGGACGATTTTTTGCTTATATCTACAGACGTGCAGGATTGTAAAAACGTGGGAAGAATAATAAATGGCCCGGAGCTACATAGGTTTGGAGCATATGTGAATGCTGAAAAAACCTTATTTACTTCTACTGGTGAGTGCACTAGTTCCAATATAAAATTTGTCGGATTGGAATTGGATTTGGCTACTATGGAAATAAAATTGGAATACCTGCGCTACAAACTACACACCTCAAAGTGTCGGTCCTTCAAAGCACTTTTGAATCACTTACGTAAATCCTATAGAAATTGGTTGCATGGATTTTTGTTGGACCACTCATCTGGCTCATTGGAAGGTGTATTGTGGAACATAGCGGGATTGCAGGAGGTTATCTTTACTACAATTTTACATGGCTATAAACGTATTAAGAAATGGGATGTATTTCACAATGATAAATTCATCAGTTTTTTGCAAGAAATCCGTGATTATACCGCGAC
This sequence comes from Spathaspora sp. JA1, assembly GCA_003676035.1. Taxonomy (NCBI): domain Eukaryota; kingdom Fungi; phylum Ascomycota; class Pichiomycetes; order Serinales; family Debaryomycetaceae; genus Spathaspora; species Spathaspora sp. JA1. The sequence goes on along the minus strand of NSGQ01000066.1, from coordinate 21,676 downwards.
TAAATTTATCGAAGTCAACGATTCGTTTGATTTTCTCGATGTTGTACTATTAGAATATACTGCAAACATCACAAAATGCTTTGGTAGTCGAGAGGAATTTACATTTCTCTCGGAAGGGATGCCGATATAGTATAAAAACAATCTAATGCTATACAATTCCAAAAGAACTCTTTAAATTCTCAATATCCTTCTGGGATCTCATTTTCTCAACTTCATCTATTCCTCCCGACTTTTTCAACTTATTATCTTCGACAAAATCACCTAATTCCTCTTGAAATTTGTCAAGCTTCATCATTTCACGCTCTTTCTCTCTCAACTTTTCAGCTCGCTCGATTGCTTCCACTCTACTTTGATGATTGGGTACAAGGGCAACCACTTCATTTAAAACAGCATCCTTCAATCCGTGTAAGCTTTCACCTGGTTCAGGTATGTAAAGATTTGCAACAACCTTATTTCGCTTCCTTGTGCTTCCCTTGCTTTGTTCAATGGAACATTGTTCAATTAATGCAAATGTTTCTTCCATTTTTTTGATGTCTTCCTCTAAGTCAACAGCTAACTCATCTTGTACCTTAAAGAAATGTTGCTCTTCGCATACTTTGTCAAGTTCAGTCTCCCAAATCTTCTTCCAAACAGTTCTCTCTTTAGAGATAAATTCCGTCATACTATGAAGAGTCAGTTTTGCATTCTCGATTTCTTTAAATGTGTTCTTTATTTGTTTCTCATTAATTCTAACCCCTCTTTGGGCAACATCCTTTCTTAACTCCTCCACCAAATCCTGCAAATCGTCCACTTTAGTTATCAATACGTCAGATTCTTCGGATAATTTAGCATGGCACGTTTCCATGAAGGATCGATTAGAGTCCTTTGATACTTCAAGCCCATATTCTTGAAATTGCCTAAGCTTTTCCATTAAGGACTGAATAATCAGCTTAAAACTCAGTACTGATGATCTATGTATTTGTCTGAGAGCTTTCAAATCCTGCTCCATTTTATGGATCTTCTTCATGTCGTATGAGGATGTCCCGCCATTTGCATCTCTCTGAGCATTAGGTAAGGTTGGTGCCGGGATATCTATTGATGAAACTGTCTCCTTTACCAGAAGTACATCCGCATTCATGGTTTCAATTTTGGTGGTTAATTCCAGAATCTTTAATTCTAAGCCATTTATTACTTTTGACTGAGGGTCAGGTTCATTCAAAGACAAGAGAGTCCCTGACTTGACATCTGATAACAAATGTTCCTCAAGTTCATATGATACCCCACTGCTGGAGTCGTGAATGTAAATTTCAGGAAAGCTTGTGGTTCCGGGTGAGTAGGCAAACTTTTCCACAAATAAAAGTCTAAGTGATGCAAAAGTTACCGGGAATTTTATATCAACCTTCTTGGTCTTTTTGTTTATTCTCAAGAATACGTGGGATTTGCTCTCATCCTCTGTCGAGGTATTAGCTTTATGATCAATATTTTCTTCCAGTGAAGTTTCTGTAATGATCGAACTGTGGGGTGTTTTGATATTTGGTAACGAATTGGTGGTAGAAAAATTTGCAAGTTTTGCATATTGATAAGCACTAAACCGTTTAGATGCACGTCGCTGGAGAGCATCTCCCTTCTGAAGTTGTGATAATGCATCGTTTTTAGGTGATTGGGACACTTGGGATGAAGTCCTTTCAGGAATATTTGGATCTAAAAAACTTGACTTTGAGGTATTATGAGATGATGTACTCGATGTAGCACTTTCCATGAGATTCTTGGAGGTTGATTCTTGTGACAAAGACTTTGCTTTGGCTTGTTTAACTTTCAAATTTTGTAACAAAGTAACGATGATATTTCGAATGTTTGGCAAAAAGCGATCTAAGTTCTCTTGGGAAGGAGCCTCACTTAAAGCATCCTCCAAAATAATTCTTAGAGCTTGAGGAACATTCCCAATATCGGATATATCAATTCCACTGTTGGTGAACACTCTAGTAGCAGCTCTGAAATCGTTCCCTAATTTAACATATGCATCAGATACAAACTTGTCATCCGCTTCTTGGTGAGCCCATTGAGTCAAGCTCTCTAAGAGGTGTTTCGTTGATACTAGAAGTCTAGTCACACTTGAGTCTATACTATTCAAGCGTCGACTCCCACTTCCTGTGATAACTGCTGGAGGTTTACTTACTGACATGCTGTTGTTGTTTATGCACCTAACTTCATGTGTTATTGGATCTACACTTCTTTTTTTGGCCCTTGAAAGATTCTGCATATTAGCCAAAATTTGGCAGTACCTCGGAAAAAGGGACAGCAAAGGGGTAGATCTCGCCATTAAGTAATTACAAGTCAAAATAAAACTGTATATATTATTAGAGGGAGTTAGTGTGATTAGAGGTTGAAGGTTAAATTTCTATTCTAGTTTCAGCTGAAGTACTTTTGTACAATATCAATATCAGCTGGATTCTTTTGTAAAAGTGCAATGGCTTCACTATGAGGTACAGAGCCCAATAATTGTCTAGTTGAAGCCACAACTCTTTCTGCTGTAGTGCCTGTAATTGAAGCATGAGCTAAAGCTTGAATAACGGAATCTACCACTTTTGGAATTTGATTATTAATTGAAGGGTGATTATTTTCAATTAACTCGCTCAAGAACACGTAAGCAAATGGAGCAGCAGAATCATCTTGTACAATTGGTAATAATGTGATCCATTGATCAATAATTGTGTTCAAATTTGGTATGGTGTCGGAAAATCTATGACAAATCTTGGCAATTGTAGAAACAGAGTTTTCAGTAGCATGAATGTTTTCATCTGCTCTTGCGTCGGGTACTGAAGCCATTTTAAACATTGGTTCTAAGCAAGCTAAACAGAATTGGGCATAATCTTCTCCTCCAAACTGAGCTGCAACTCCAACAGCATATGAACTTGCTTGTCTGATGCTAGCATGAGGTGATGTAATTGATTCAGCAATAACATTAGCAAACATATCTCTATAAATAACTGAATTTGGACCACAGTGCTCCAAGATATCACACACAACGCCTAATCCACAAAGTTTAATATTTGTATTTTCGTCATTAATAAATGAAGCAATTGTTGGAATTAAAATTTGAAAATGGGGAAGGAAATCAGCTTGTGAATTCTTGAATATTGATGTAAGTGCCTTATTAATTTCATCGAGTAATTCCTCATCGGTGTATTCATCTTCATCTTCTTCGACATCTTCAGTATATTCGTCATCTTCATTATCACGAGCTTTAATTCTATCGCAAATTTCAACAAGATTGGCGTTAATAGACTTGGCCAATGATTCCAACTGAGGAGATGAAAGCGATTTGGGACCCAAAACGGTAATACATTCAACTAATGCAGTGTAATATGCAACAAGTAATTCTGGTACAGGTTCATTAGTCAATACTTCCACCAATTTTTCTGAAATTTTAGACCAAAATACCAACGTTTCGGTAGAGTTATTTCCGGTTGCAATTACTGAACATTTAAGTAACGAAGCAAGTGTCAAAGCAGCCGATCCCCTAACACCGTCATGTAAATAAAAGTCCAATCCTGGAATTGCAATATCTTCGATGATTTCTTTTACCCAGGGGAAAAAGTCACCCTTCAATTGAATAGCATAAGTTCTAAGTAAATCTATAGCAGCAACTTTTTCATCCAAGGCAGCGGTATGAACAGCGATTAATTTCCCAGACAAGTTAATGACATCCCATTCTTCATTGGAGTTAAATTCTTCTGCCTGTTCTTCTTCCAACAAGGAAATATCTTGTGTTGCCTTTGCAGATACCAATAATGGTGGCAATACTGAAGGTAAATATGGGATGAAATCTTTCCCTATTATTCTACAAATTCTTCCCCATGCTTGTTCAAGATATTGTTTGACAGGATCATCATCTTGAGTTGCAGTTTCTTGAATATGACCAAATAATTGAATCAAATCTTGACAATGAGGAGCAAATTTTTCTTTACCAACAGCTAAAGCAATCAAAGTTGAACATTCAATGCATTTTGCCTTCAATAATCTGTTTTCATCACCCATATCGGTAGTTAAAACATCTGTAAGTAAAGGCATCAAGGTATCATAATATTTGATAAATGTCTTTTCAGCTGCATCAGCAATAATAGCAATAGTAGTTAATACTTGTTCTTGGACATAACGTTTAGGGGACAGTAATAATCCCAATAAATTACTCAACAAACTATCCAAATATGGTTCCAAAATCTCTTTGGTAGCTGCTTCAGAAAAATTGACCAAAGCAGCAGCAGCATGTGATTGAACTCTTGGAACTGATTTATTTGTTAATTTTGATATCAAAGCAGGTAAAATCTTATGACCTGAAGTTCTTTGAATAACATCAGCAAAATCGGTTGACATTTGACCTAAAGCATTACAACAAGCGTATTGTACTCTTGGGTGTTCATCTTCCAAAGCTGGTATTATCATATCCAAAATCTTAGGGATCTCATTCATCAATACATCAGCACAACCTTCTGCAGCAGAAGAAAGAGCCATGAGTGCAGCTTGACGTTCTCTCCAATCTGCAGATTGAATCATCACAGGAAGATATTGGAAAAGAGGAGCAGCCAAGGCTTGGCCATTTAGTCTTAATGCAGCTCTATCTAAAGCTTGTCTTGCGGCATCATGTTCAGGCTCCTCGTCTTCGTCTTCAGTATCATCATTATTGTTCCATTCGGCTGCATCATCATCGTCAATACAAACTTCGGTCAACATAGACAAGGTAATTAAAATCATTTGCTCGGTATATGAGGAAGTACGCTTACACATTGAAGGAGAAACTTCAGCAAATGTAGTAAGTAATTCAAGTGATGCCATTCTTGTACTTGATTCTAATTCTTTATTTTTAGAAACTGCAGCACAAAAATCGATAATAGTTGGAAACATATCTTTAAACATTTTGGGAGCCAATTCAACCAAGTCAATCAAAGATTCCAATACTAATGCCAAAGCTTGATCCTGGCCATTTTGTAAAAATCTAGGTAAAGAATTTAATAAATTTGGTAATAATGGAGACAAAGATTGCCAGTTCTTTTTAGGAAGTTCTCTAAAGAACGCAACAAAAGCAGTACATGCAGCAATACGCACTTCATCACTCTGGTCATCAAACCCTGCATTGAAAACAGGTAATACATCATTCAAATAAGATTTGTCAATCAATTCAGGAGTGGAGGAAAAAACTCTAAAGGCAGATTCACGGTAACTTGGGTCTGGGTTTCTAGTGGCTTCAAATAAAGTTGGAATTAATTCATTCCATGTACCTTGCGGAGAGGAATCTTCTTTGGCAACTTCAGAAATTGCATCAGAAAGTTTATGTCTAACTTGGTTTGATTGTTGAGAAGTAAACCCCTTCAACAAGATCGACCGAATTTGGGCCCTAACTGGTTCACTGGTAACACCAATGGTTCTATCTGTAACACTAGCTAATTCACGAGGAGATTTTATGGCAATTCTTCTAAATAAAACGGCCGCGAATGATCGAATAGTATCATTGTTCCCCATACAGGATTGTTCAGCCAAGAAAACAAGAAGCATCTCAACATTTGATTGTATGGTCCATTCGTTATCAAGTGATTTTTCGGCAGCAGATCTAACAGCATTGTCCGAGGATGATAAATTCTCCAACAACTGTCCTAATACACCCTGAACATCTTCTGGTAATAATGACATTTTTTGTAGCAAAAATAAAGAGCAAGAAATAACTTCACTTCTTTAACGCAGAAGCCAATTTCAATACACTCGATGGAATGACGGAACAGTTACAGGTAGTTTGTAAAGCTATAGTTACGGCTACTCAATAAATTTGAAACGAAAGCTCCCTTGCCAAATTTTCATAAAAAAAAATTGGAAAAAAAGAACTTAAGAAGAGGTCACGTGAACTCGTAATATTTCCTTTTAGGGAAGAGGGCTGAAACCAACCCAGGGAAGAATTGATATAAACTTGGGTATCGGGCAATGGCTTCTGGGTATTTAAGTTATCCAGTAGATTGTCGGTAGAGAGTATATCTATATATAAGTTGTATTTGTAAAGTTTTACTAAATATTTGTTTTACAATCGTAAGTTGTAGTCTTTTCTATAAAATTCTGCAAATTTTCTGGTTGAAACAATGTCAAACTACAACAGAAGTTGATTTTGCAACACAGGGAGTTGTACCTTCTATAAAGGATAGCTAACAATCAAGGGTCTTTGGTTTGAAGATTTACTTATTGGGTTTAATACTTCCCAATCCTGCTAACAATATACATGATGCCAGCTAATTATCTTACAGAAAACCTTCGTCAAGCACAAAAGTTTGGCGAACAATAGTTTAAAAAGTATTTAAACTTTAAAGTTTGTATTTCCTACATACACATTTTATGCGTTGATTTAGAGAAATCAAGTAATTAAAAAGGTAATTCTATCAAGCACTTATACTCCTAAATATATTTACACGAAGTTTCTTATTTCTTCAAAATGGTAATAACGTCTTCATCTTCCAAAACATTTCCAAGTCCTACGACTTGGGGTTGATGTTTTACCGAAGTACCAAAAACTAACGCGCTTCTAAAATCTTCAACTAATGACTTGTGAATTGAATTACAGAAATCTTCCACTGTACATCTATCATTTCTCAAAACTACTGGCTCATTGAAATCAGGTAATTTACCCTTTGGTTTAGTATAAACTCTCACCAAATTAAGTTTCTCCCACATTAATTCCAACAAAGCATCCAAATTCCAACCATTACCTGAAGAAATAGGAATAGCATCAGGAATCTTGGTTAAAAGATTCAATTCTTCAATTGAAAATGAATCAATTTTATTCAACACGTAAATCGCAGGTATGTATCGTCTTGCCTTAGCTTCTATAGCATCAATTAAATCATCAACGGTAGCATCACATCTAAAAGCAATGTTTGCCGAGTTAATTTTATATTCAGACATGACCGCCCTAATTTCATCGTTATCCAAATGAGTTAATGGTGCTGTAGTGGTGATATTTATACCACCTCTTTCCTTCTTTGTGATTACAATATTTGGCGGCTGTTTATTTATCCTTATTCCCATTCCTTCCAATTCATATTCGATAATTCTTTTATGCTGCAAAGGTTTATTGACATCCAAAACTAAAAACAACAAGTTAACTGATCTGGCAACAGCAATAACTTGTCTACCTCTACCTTTACCATCTTTAGCCCCTTCAATAATACCGGGTAAATCTAACATTTGAATCTTGGCACCCTTATATTTAATTGTTCCTGGAACTGTAGTTAAAGTAGTAAATTCATAAGCTGCAGCTTCTGAATGAGTACCGGTTAATTTTGATAATAAAGTGGATTTACCAACTGAAGGAAACCCTACAAATCCAATAGAAGCCACCCCTGTTCTTGCCACATCAAATCCAATACCTGCACCTCCACCACCTCCAGCTGAACCGTCAGTCAATAATTCTCTTCTTAATTTGGCTAATTTAGCCTTAAGTTGACCCAAATGAAAGGATGTAGCCTTATTCTTTTGGGTCTTGGCCATTTCATCTTCAATAGCCTTGATCTTCTCCACAGTGGTCATAGTGTCTTTTTGGTTGGTTGCAGAAAGTAGTTAACAATAAGCATTAAAATTTTTTTTTCATATATTACCTGCTTTAGGTCGTGTGAATTGTTCAAGAACATATTGTGTGTATGATGATCTCTCACCAGTTGAAAAAAAAATTGTGAAAAAAAAGAAAAATTTCATAGATAATTTCAACTCATATTCGCTAGGTTACCAATCCATAGATTAACAATGGCCAAAAAAGGGAAGAAAGGAGAGAAATCTGGTGGGGATTTCTGGGATGACGAAGAAATGTCCCAGGACCAACCACAAGCTGAAGAGTTTGGAACTGGAAATGAACCAGAAACTGAACCAGTAGAAGCTACCCCAGAGCCTAATGGACCTGAAGAAGCATCTGCAGACGATATTGCAGGTGACTTTTTAAGTTCAATTAGAAAGAATAAACAAAGAAAGGACCAAAAGGAAGAAGATGAAAAATCAAAGTCTAAAGATGGACCAAAAATCTTGTCCAAGAAGGAAAAGGAAAAGTTAAAGAAGGAAGCAGAAAAGCAAAAAAAGAAGGAACAAGCTCAATTAAAGAAAGCCCAACAAGCAACAAAGAAGGAACAAATAAAACAAGCCAATAAGCAAAATGAATCAGCCAGAGTTTCATCTTCTGAAACCCCTGAACCTCAAGAACCTGAAGAAGAAAAGCAAGAGTCTAAACCTAAAGCTCCAGCCAAGAAAGGTAAGAAAGCCCCAGCTGGTCTTGCAGCTTTGAAGAAACAATTGGAATTAAAGAAACAATTAGAAGAAGAACAACGTCGTTTAGAAGAAGAAGAGGAAGAGCGTAGAGCAGAAGAAGAAAGACTTGCTGCTGAAGAAGAAGCTAAAAAGGAAGCTGCCAAGGCTGCAAAGAAGGAAAAGGAAAGATTGAAAAAGGAACAATTAAAGGCTGAAGGTAAACTTTTAACTAAAAAGCAAAAGGAAGAAAAGAAATTACAAGAACGTCGTCGTCAACAATTATTACAGGCTGGTAATGTCTCTATTGCTGGTTTAGAGAAATCAGATGAAACCCCAAAACCAAAAAAGATTGTTTACACCAAGAAAAAGTCAACCAAAGCAAAGACTTTTATTCAGAATCAACCTGCTTCTAAGGCTGCTGAAACGAAAGTCGAAGATGAAGAAGAAGCATTGGTTGATGATTGGGAAAAGATGGCTTTGGATGATGATGAACCAATCGCTGAAGATTGGGAAGCTGCCTTAGACGAAGACGCTAACGAAGAAGAAGAACAAGAAGAGGAAGAAGAGGATGATGAAGAAGAAGATCAAGAAGATGAAGCTGAAATAAAAGCTAGAAAGGAGGCCGAAGCTAAAGCTGAAGCTGCCCGTCAAGCTAAGATTGAAGCTGACCGTAAAGCTAAGGAAGAAGCTGAACTTAAAGCCAAAGAAGAAGCTAAAAAAGTTGTTGCCAAGGCCTCAACACCATCTGAAAGTGACTTGCGTTCTCCTATTTGTTGTATCTTGGGGCATGTCGATACTGGTAAGACCAAATTATTGGATAAAATTCGTCAAACTAATGTTCAAGGTGGTGAAGCTGGTGGTATTACCCAACAAATTGGTGCTACATATTTCCCCGTGGATGCTATTAAACAAAAGACTGCTGTTATGGCTCAATATGAAAAGCAAACTTTTGAAGTTCCTGGTTTGTTAATTATTGATACTCCAGGTCACGAGTCATTTACTAATTTAAGATCTCGTGGGTCTTCATTATGTAACATTGCTATCTTGGTTATTGATATTATGCATGGTTTAGAACAACAAACTCTTGAATCTATTAGATTATTAAGAGATAGAAAAGCACCTTTTATTGTTGCATTGAATAAGATTGATAGATTGTATGATTGGAAAGAAATTCCAAACAACTCATTCAGAGATTCATTTGCCAAACAAACAAAGGCTGTTCAATCAGAATTCCAAAATAGATATGAACAAATTAAGTTGGCTCTTGCTGAACAAGGTTTAAATTCTGAATTATACTTTCAAAACAAAAACATGGCTAAATACGTTTCTATTGTCCCAACTTCTGCTGTTACTGGTGAAGGTGTCCCAGATTTATTATGGTTATTACTTGAATTAACTCAAAAGAGAATGTCAAAACAATTGATGTACTTGTCTAAAGTTGAAGCTACTATTTTGGAAGTTAAAGTTGTCGAAGGTTTCGGTTATACCATTGATGTTGTGTTATCCAACGGTATCTTGAGAGAAGGTGATCGTGTTGTATTGTGTGGTTTGAATGGACCTATAGCAACTAATATCAGAGCATTATTAACCCCACCTCCGTCACGTGAATTGCGTATTAAATCGGAATACATTCATCATAAAGAAGTTAAAGCAGCTTTAGGTGTTAAGATTGCTGCCAATGATTTAGAAAAAGCTGTTGCTGGTTCTCGTTTAATCGTTGTTGGTGAAGACGATGATGAAGATGAAATTATGGATGAAGTTATGGATGATTTGACTGGATTATTAGATTCTGTTGATTCTTCTGGTAAAGGTGTGGTTGTTCAAGCTTCTACTTTAGGTTCATTGGAAGCATTGTTGGATTTCTTGAAAGATATGAAGATTCCAGTTATGTCTATTGGGTTAGGACCTGTTTTCAAAAGAGATGTTATGAAGGCTAGTACAATGTTGGAAAAAGCTCCAGAATTAGCTGTGATGTTATGTTTTGATGTTAAAATTGACAAGGAAGCAGAACAATATGCTGAAGAACAAAACATTAAGATCTTTAATGCTGATATTATTTATCATTTATTCGACGCTTTCACTGCGTATCAACAAAAATTACTTGAAGTTCGTCGTAAGGAATTTATGGAATATGCCGTATTACCATGTGTATTGAAAACCATTCAAATTATTAACAAGAGAAATCCTATGATTATCGGGGTTGATGTTATTGATGGTGCCGTTCGTATTGGTACTCCAATTTGTGCTGTCCGTAAAGATCCAGCTACTGGTCAACCAAATGTCATGGTTTTAGGTAAAGTTGCTTCTTTGGAAGTTAATCATAAATCTCTTGATTCAGTTAAAAAGGGTCAAACAGCAGCTGGTGTTGCTATGAGATTAGAAAACCCTTCATCTGCTCAACCAACTTGGGGTCGTCATGTTGATGAAAGTGATAATTTATACTCATTGATTTCTCGTAGATCTATTGATACTTTGAAAGATCCTGCATTCCGTGACACAGTTTCTCGTGATGATTGGTTATTAATTAAGAAATTGAAACCAATTTTTGATATTAAGTGATGAATGTCTTTTGCATATTAATGTTAATATTCTCTGTATATGTTTATACATATGTATATCTATCTTCTGTTAATTTTGCTTGTAGGTTAATTGTATAAAGTGGTATTGATTGCAAAAAATGAGGAGGTCGTGCGAACATTACCAAATCTTGAACCAATAGACTTTTCTTATTTCGTAAGAAAAAAAACTGAGAGTGAAAAAAGAAGAGGTAGACTACTGAGCTTAGCTTAATAAATCAAGTAAAAAATGCAAGACTTGCCACCAGTTGGGGGATATGAACCAATTCAATGGAAAAGAAACATCCCATCTAGAGGGTTTAGTGGGACTGTTTACTTTTGGGGTATTACAGCAATAATGGCATTTGGATTTTATAGATATTACAAGGGGGTTGATGAACAACGAGAATTATTAAGAGAAAAGGCATATGCTCGTTTCAATTTAGAACCATTATTATTAGCTGAAGAAGACAGAAATCTTGCTAGAAGATATTATGCTGAATTGGCTAGACAAAATTTGGTTAGAGAATCAATGAGTCCTGAAAGAAGAGCCAGATTTGATGAAGAAATTTATCATGATAAATCCAAATTCCGTTTCCCAAGATTTACTGCTGGTATTGACGCAAAGGATCATTAAATTTAGAACGTTTTTTTCTATTCATTAGCATTCATTTCTAGTCTGAACACGAGGTAACAAGGTGTGAACAAACATAGTGACTTTTTTTTATATGAGGTATTAACGAGTTACGTCTGTTAAATAGCAGTAATTGGAAGTAATAACTTACTGTTTGCCGAATTGGGTTATAAGAAAAATTGTGTATAGCCTTTTGTATATTTCTGTACGAGTCAATAATATTTATTCTTGAGTTATTTTGCCTTAACAATGGTGACACATTTGAAAAATTGGCAGGCAAAAAAAACGTTTTGAAATATGATCGAGATCAGGCAGTAGCAACACATACATATATAGATACAGAACCATAATGTCATTGAAACTTACTAGTAAGGAACAAGTATCTGAATTACTCGACAAATACGATTACTTCATTTTTGATTGTGATGGAGTTTTGTGGTTAGGTGATCATTTACTTCCACATATCCCGGAAACATTACAAATGTTGAAAGATAAGGGGAAAACAGTTATATTTGTTACTAATAATTCTACTAAATCTCGTAATGATTATTTACATAAATTTGAAAAATTAGGTATATCAGGAATTACCAAGGATGAAGTTTTTGGATCTTCATATGCATCTGCAGTTTATGTTGATAAGATTTTACAATTACCCAAGGATAAAAAAGTATGGGTCTTAGGAGAAGAAGGTATTGAACAAGAATTACATGAATTAGGTTACACCACAGTTGGTGGTACTGATCCAACTTTAGTTGAAGATGGAGTTAAATTCAACCCAGATCATCCTTTGATTGAAAAATTGGATCAAGATGTTGGTGCAGTATTATGTGGATTAACATTTAATTTAAATTATTTGAAATTATCCATCACAATGCAATATTTGTTAAAGGACAATAAGTCGATTCCATTTATTGCTACTAATATTGATTCGACATTTCCTACCAAGGGTAAATTATTAATTGGGGCTGGATCTATTATTGAAACTGTTGCTTTTGCCAGTGGTCGTCAACCAGATGCTATTTGTGGTAAACCAAACCAAGCCATGATGAATGCAATTAAAGCAGATAATCCAGGATTACAAGCCAATCCAAAGAAGGGACTTATGATTGGGGATAGATTGAATACTGATATGAAGTTTGGTAGAGATGGTGGGTTAGATACCTTGTTGGTATTGACTGGTATTGAAACCGAAGAAAACGTGTTGGCATTGTCCAAAGATATTGCCCCAACTTATTATGCTAACAAATTAGGTGATTTATATGAATTTTAGAAAACATTTATAGAAAGAGGATATATAGACTTTTTAGAAATTGATAAACTGGTTAGAGAATTTGATGTAGAACAAGTTGCAAGGGTTAAGTCGTGTGGCAACCAGTTGAGTGAATGTTTGACACGTAGCGGCACAGACTCTTAAAACAAGTTTCTAGTGGAAATCGAATAAACCCCACCAAATTAGAAACCACACAGAATTAATATTTGCAACAGTCACATGACGCGTAAAATCCAAGCTTTTTTTCTGACCAACAAGAATTTTGATATTCTCGCCAATGGTCTATTCGATGATGTCATAGGATTAGTCTTTCTTCTTAGCGTCGAATGACAGAGTCAGGACGAGTGTTTGTGTGTGAAATGACAAAGTGTAATTATGCTAAAATTGATATGCGCAACACATATCGTCAACATATACTTGGTTATGTGTTGGTTGCATTTTGTACGACTTTTTCTAAAAAGGTCTAGAACCCGCCATTTGTAGATCCATTTTTTTTCCCGCTATTGTCAATCGGAAAAAGGGTTACATTGAAAAGTCCAAGAGAAATGTAGCAAAACTAAAAATAAAAACAACCATAAACATAGGTAAATAAGGTAATTTGTTCCGAGAGAGTAATATAAACATTCGTTATAGCAATAGTCTTGGTAGTTTTCGTCACGAAGAAATACTTGATCCTTCATTGTTTTTGTTTTTTTAGAAATTCGTTTATCAACTGTTTTGGCATTGTTTTTGTCCTACTACCCACAAGCTGTCAGCACGCACGCTCTAAAATTTGATAAAAAATTCGTGGCAAATTTGAACATATTTTCTACATTCACCTCCATCTCGTACTATTTTACCCCCGTTCACTAATATTACAAGACGACCATTGGATTATTTTTAGAAATTGTCGTTTGAAATTGTTTCACATTTATTTGACATATCTCATAGGTTCACTCTTTTTACCTCGCAGAACTAGCATCCACTCGCACTATTGCCCCATCCCCACCCCTCACTTGCTAAAGTCCACCCCTGTTTAGGCCTAGAATTTAATTCAAACAACCTAGTCCACCCCCACATTCTCAGCAATTACCCAAGGTACAAATAGATTTAAATATTCACTTGCTTTCATCATCCTTGAACAATAAACTATTAACTTATTTGATATGGCAGAAGAGAAAAGAAAGACGCTACAAGCAACAGGTCTTGTAGATTGGCCAGTATTTAGTGAAATATTAGCAATGGATGAAGATGAAGAAGAATTTTCAAATTCTTTAATTCAAACATTTTATACTCAAGTTGAAGATACATTTCAGAAATTTTCATCATTAATAGTTGAAAGGAATCTTGAAGAATTATCTAAAGCTGGACATTTTCTTAAAGGGTCTGCATCTGCTTTAGGTTTAGGTACAATTGCTACTCAATGTGAACGAATTCAAAATTATGGTCATAAAATAAATTTTGATAATTTCGAATATCCCATAAAAGATTCAATATCACCGAATAACAATAATTTGCTAGATGAAAATACCGAAAATAATACACATAATACTACGAAACAGGTTGCAATACCTGATGAGTCGAGTGACGATTTCTGGATAGCATTAATTGAAGACGCGTTGGAAAAAGCTCAAGATGGATATGCTAAATCTAAACGGGCTTTAACTGAGTACTATTCCTGAGTTTTGATTGTGCATAGACCCCTAGTTATCAGGTGTTAATTTATACAAAAGAAGTGAATTTTTATGTTTTTTTGCATTTATTCTTTTTTAATTTAAATATACATAAGAAACTTACTTTATACATTTGCTGTTCTATTTATATTTTCAATTCGTTTTAATGCACAAAGATCCATATACTCAATATTGTAAGGAATAAATTTTCTTAAAAATTGCGGTATATAAATTAATTTTGCAATTGGATTATGATTGCCATTTGGATTTAAAATCTTGGTACAGGATAATATCTCCCAATTTTCAGGATCAACCAAGGTTAAATCTGGGGTGATTAATTGTGGTGTACTTTCCAATTGTGAATTATCTATAAAATAATCACATTGATCCAAGGGTATAATCTTGTCACTTTCAAATTGATTTCTATTATTCATATGTAAAGGAATAAATGTGGTCAGATCAATTATCAGACCAGATTCATGGAAATCTCCCGGAAGAAGGCCGTCAAATCCACTATCGACAAATCGAAGTCTATGATTGTCAGCAAGGAATAAAGATGTGGGGAAATGATACCATTCTTTGCCCATACATACATTTTTGATTGAATCTGAGGTGGGTTGATGGGCCATTGTTGCAAATGTGGTTAATGGAGCTGCATAATTATTAACCAAATTAACAATTCTTAAATTAGAAATAATGATAATGGAAATAATAAATCCAACTTTGAATAATTGATATAATTTAGTATATCCTTTCAATACGTTAAATAATTTTGAAATTATAATTGCAGCCAGGAGAGTAATTAATGAGTAAATTGGGTATAAGAATCTTTCTTCCTTGTGAGGTTGAGTGAAAAATACTCCTGACCAAATTATCAATTGACTCGAAGTAAACCAAGCAATTGGTTTAACTTGAGTTACAATTGGATTAATTATCAATCCTAAAACTGCCAAGGGGAAAATGATATGGAAATTTAACGCTAAATTAAACAAATAATAACTCAATGGTTCAACTCCAAATATTTCTGGTCCTTCACCTTCACCTCCGAAAACATTATATAAAACGATATTAGCCGGTATAAATGCTCCTAATTTTTGATAAAATATTGAATCAACAATAATAATTGGTACAACTATACTGGTTAAAGCTACCATACAATGGATTAAAATTGTGAATTTTATATTGGTACGTAAAATCTCAAATATAATATAACAACCCACAGGTATTCCCAATGCAAGGGCAAATGGCCATCCTAATAATCCACCAACAAAATACCAAAATACGACATTAACTAAAGATGATTGTTGTTTGGTCTTGGTCCAATCGATTATATTCACCATAGCTAACATTGTAGTTTGCATAGCCAAAGAACTAGGCAAGAGCGCTACTCTGGCATGACTCATTCCAGGAGCAATTGTATTAAATAATAACCACCAATTTGCCAAATTGGTTGAATATTGAGATAATTTGATAAACAATTTAATTTCACAAAAACTTGTAAATCCACATAATCCAATCAATCTAATTATATAAAAGATTTGATCAGGAGAATTAACAAGTGATAACACTGGTCTCCCAATTACATAATAAGGAATTAAATATGCATAAGATCTTATTGAGAATTCAGGTGAACATTCCCAAGTTTGTTTGCCAAATCCTCGAAGTAGTAAATTCAAAGGTTCCCAATAATTGAATGTTTCATCACAATCAGCTATGATCATATAGAAGGTAGAATATACCATATAACATAAGTTGAGTAGAATTAAACCATATTGAATAGGTGTTAGTTTCATCTTAGTTGTGTCTCCGAATTGACCAGTGTTAAGCACACGTCTATTTTTCTTTAAACTTGGTGAGGCTGAGATCAATATTCCCCCACCCACGCTACCAATTTCTTGGAATGTTGAAGTAGTTTGCCTATGCTCGGGCTGTGGTACCGATGTTCTCATCTAACCTCTACCATATTAGTAAAAGGTTTAAACTTGTCTAACAGATCCACCCTGATATGCCTTTTTTATATGCAAATGAGGTCAATGAAAATCGATTGAAAAATTTAGAAACGCAGTTGCGAATTGTTCAATTGTACAATATGTAGTTAAACAGTAATCAAAGAAAGATAATTCATCCAATATTTAAGCTGACTGGGAACAAGAAGCAGCACTACAACATCACTAGTCAAAGTTGCAAATATATTGGTGAAAAATTTATGCGCTACCCGATGTGTTTACACGTGACTATTTTCCCGAGATGAGGTATATTTTTTTTCAAGTAAACTTTCAATGGGTTTAAGTTTGCAACAACTTTATAGATACCAATCAGGAAATGTCGGAGGAAACTAGTCAAATTAAGATCAAATTTTTCACATCAGATGAAGATGAATCATTACATGTATCTGATTCTCCATTATTTGTTCCAGTATCCTTAAAAAGATTTGGATTATCGGAAGTTGTAAATCATTTATTAGGTAAAGATGGTGATTCCGACGATACTAAACCTATTCCATTTGATTTCCTTATTGATGGTGTTCTTTTACGTACTTCCCTTCAAGAATATTTAACTAAAAATGGGTTATCCAATGAAGCATTTGTAACTTTGGAATATCAACGAGCAATTTTACCACCATCTTTTTTGGCTTCATTTAACAATGATGATTGGATTTCTTCACTTGATACGATAAACTCCCAATCACAAGCTGTAACATCATCAAATTTAACTATTTCACAAGCCAAGATCTTGTCGGGGTCATATGATGGTATTGTTCGAACTTATAATATGTCAGGAAAAATTGAAAAACAATATGTAGGACATAATGCTCCTATTAGAGCAGTTAAATGGATTTCCCCCACTAGAATTGTATCTGCTGGTAACGATAGACAAGTTAGACTATGGAAAACTTCTCATGAAGATATTGTAGATGAAGAAGATGAAGACGAGCCAGAAGAAGGTAAGACATTGGCTATATTAGAAGGTCATAAAGCTCCCGTGGTTGATTTAGCAGTTGAATTTACCACCAATAGGATATTAACTGCTGGGTATGATCAAGCTATTGGGTTTTGGTCAACTAATTATAAAGAAATGCAATCAATTCAACCATTTGAATATGATTCCAATGTTGTTTCTTCTTCTTCCAAGAAAAGAAGGAAAATGGCGTTACAAGATGCTTCGATTAGACGTCGTTCTCCCTTGGCATTTTTAGAAGGACATACTCAACCTGTTGAAGCTATTATATTTGATTCTCATGATTCTTCAGTAGGGTATTCTGTATCACAAGATCATACTATTAAAACTTGGGATTTATTTACTTCAAGATGTGTAGATACTAGAACTACTGGTTATTCATTATTATCATTATTACAATTACCCAAGTTGAATTTATTAGTTACAGGATCTTCAGCTCGTCATATTAATCTTCATGATCCAAGAATTAATTCTACAAGTACAATTGAACAAACTTCAACCAAGAAATTGGTAGGACATACAAATTTTGTAGTTGGTTTAGCGGCATCTCCAACTAATGAACATATGTTTGCCTCGGCATCTCATGATGGTACTGTTAAAGTTTGGGATGTTAGAGCTGAAAATTCATTATATACAATTACAAGACAAGATGGACTGAAGGCAAAAGTATTTGATGTATGTTGGGATAAACAAATAGGTATTATAAGTGGAGGTGAAGATAAAAAGATTCAAATTAATAAAGGATCTGATATATCAAAGTAAAAATCTATAGAAGTATATGTAAATATATATGTGTGCAGGTTACTGTTTATTTTCCTTTCGCTTACTAGTAAACATATTTAAGCCATAGAAACCTTGCCACATACTTTCTTTATCGGTAATATATCCAAGTAATCCTGAAGTGTTCCCAACATTGGAGGGATTTGTAAGAGTATCTGTATAGTCTATATCAATCCAACCCATTTTCTGTCGAACTAATTTCAATTCTTGAGCATTTAATTCAACTTGAGCAGCACTACCATATTTAAGAGGTCCAACATTAATCCAATAACCTGATTTTATTGGACTAGTTGTAGTTAATCTTTGAATAGTATCTAAATAATCAATTAAATTTTCGGCAGTATCAAGAAAATAAACTGATACTACTACAACATTAGTATATTTTTCAATTGATGGTATGGAAAACTCTCGGAAATCTTGATTATGAAGTTGTAAACATTCTGGTTGGTAGCAAAGCGGTGACGACAAGTTGATCGAACGTAATTGAGCTTCTGTAGTATAGAAATTGGAGTTGGTATGAACATACGGGTATATGGAGTAGTTATTAGCGCCACCATTATAATTAAAATCGACAAACGAAGTCATTAGCCCAGAAAATTCAACTGCATGGACGGACCCATATCCCAATTTAGCAACTTCATGAGCTATTCTCCCCAATCCTGAGCCAGGAATAATTATACATGTTGACAGTTTAGCTTCTTGTGGGATTAATTGGGTTAATTGTCGAGATACATAGTTGAAAATTGGTTCCAATTCACACCCCAAGGTATCAAGGGAATTCCAATCCCGAACATAATGCGACAATGCTTCAATAACTCGATAATTTGTTGAGGAAACTCCCTTGGATTCTCCTTGCTCTTTAATAATATCAAAATCCCTGTATGTTATTCCATATTTGTTTATACAATGATCAGCCACAGCATTAATAAATTTCAGATTGGTAACAATTGCTGTATTTACTTTGTTAAGTTTGTCTAAATACCCAACTTCTTGACATAACTTTTGTTGTCTCCAAGACATCATTTTAAATAACCGTTTCCTTCTATCAATTTGTAATTTGGAAGCCAGTTCATAATTCCTTAGAGATTTCAATGCAGTTAACAATTCAACTTTTTGAAATTCCAGTAAAGATTGAAAATGACTGTTATCACCAGTTTTGTTGGGAAATATTGGTGGGTGGGTTGATATACTCTTTGGTAGATTAACCAACATGTTTTTAAACAATTCAGTTCGTGATACCATATTGGAAAATATAAATACTGATACAAGGAGAGGGATTTGGGAGTTATTACTATATATGAAACTGCTCAACAAATAATATAAAATCAAACAAGTTATCGATGTAATTACTACCAATTTCAAATCATCTGAAATCATATCAATTTTGCTTTACAAAGTGCGTTTAAACAATTAACCGTTGTTGCCATATTTAAGTCCGAACTCTTTTTTTCCTGCATCATGAGGTTTCAGAAAACAGGCAATACAAAATTAATCCCCCACCCCTCCTCCACATAGAAGAACTACAATTGCAATGAGTTCCTACGATTATTCAGATATTACACCAGTAAAGATCAACACTGAAGAACCTCAACTTTGTCAAATTCTTTATGATGAAGAATATAAACAAGTTATGGGTTTACTTCTTGCCTTGATGCAAAACCAAGAATATTCTGAACGAGCATTGGCTTTAACAGAACTGGGAATTGACTTGTTGGCTTCACATTATACCATATGGATATATCGTTATCAGATCCTAAAACATCTTAATAAAGACATGTTTGAAGAATTAGATTGGTGTGAACAAGTTGCTCTTGATAATGAAAAGAATTATCAAATTTGGAATTATCGACAATTAATAATTGGAAGATGTATTGAACAAAATATAAAACCATTTGAACCACATCGGGAATATCCTATAATGAAGGCAATGTTGGATGCTGACCCCAAGAATCATCACGTTTGGTCATATCGGAAATGGTTAGTTGAAAAGTTTGATTTATATCATGATGAACGAGAATTAGAATTTGTTGAAACAGCCTTGAAGTCAGATTTAAGAAATAATAGTGCTTGGTCACATCGATTTTTCTTATATTTTAGTAGGAAGCTTCTTACTGATGATGAAACTGTGGACAGGGAAATTGCGTATGTTAAAAATGCTATTATTCAATCACCTCAAAACCCTTCCAGTTGGAATTATTTGTTGGGAATATTTGATAAATTTGATAAAGAAATTGGTGAATTACAAGAATTTTGTTTAGAATTTGTTGATTTGGAAAATGAAATGATTCAATCTTCATTTGCTTTAGAAACATTGGCCAAGAGTTACAAGTCACAGGGTAAATACGATGAAGCAGTTAAATTATATGATTTATTAAGAGACAAGTATGATCCTATTAGAAGTAATTTTTGGAAATATGAAGCATCAAAAATTGAATCTTTAAAAGCTTGAGTTTTTAGTTACAAAAAAATTTTGTGTATTATGTATATCAAAAATAGTATTGTTTCTTTTGGCAAGAGTTGTAGCTGTTCTAAGTCTGTTACATCTTAACCCAGTCTAGTCTTTTGTTTAAGTTAATATCATGTGGGGTATATCCCCATTCAGTGCACTCTTTTTTTAAAGCTTCTCGCACCAAAAAAAACAAAAAATTATAGTGAATTTTCCAGTGAGAATTCTTCAAAGTCACCATTTAAACTCATTTTCAATGAATAATGTAACAAAAAATGATACAAACAAAGACTAAAAAACAATTTTAAAAAACAAATGGTCCCTAGCAGGATCGAACTGCTGATCTCGGCGTTATTAGCACCGCGCCTTAACCAACTGGGCCAAGGGACCTATTGTTGAAGCTTTGTGATAACTAGCTTTTTGAACCAGAATTATGGTATGTCACGTGACCGAGTTTGTTTTTTTGTCATATTATTGTTTGCAGGCTTGAGTGCAGCATTATTTATTTTCCCATAATGTACTGTTTAACTATTTAATAACATATAAACTGGTGTGTTGATTCTGAGGATATCTCTAAAAACTGAAGCATGTTTATTTGTGTTTATAGTTGTAATGTATTTTAAATTTTCAAACTCCCTTGACCCCAATAGTACTGATCCCTTGATCAGCATTTTTTCCAGTTGATTTGCCACCATTTGATATAGCCATGCTAAAGTCTTTACCATTACAAGAATTGGGTGGTGATAGTACTAACAAGTTTAGTGTTTTACTGGTTACTGGTGCATTGGTATATTATGTTGATCCTATAACTACCATACTGGAGAACTAAAGCTGAAGTAATTAGCAAGGTTCGAGATATATATATGAAATATGCCTATAAGGATAAGCCATTTCCTGATGGCTCAGTTGATTAAGAATTTACGAAAAACTAAAACTGAGATTACAAGAAGATGTTGATTATTTAAGGTAAAAGTGGCTTATATATTTGAATCTACTGGAGAAAGAACATGTCTTAGAACAAGCAATATATTTTCTTTTATAAGACTGGGTACTTATCATGTATTGCTACTTGGACATTATCTGGCTATCAATGTACAAACGACTACGAGATATGTGATAGATTTTACATTGTAT
>NSGQ01000065.1:4965-60804 GCA_003676035.1 Spathaspora sp. JA1 | reverse complement strand
CGTTCTAACATTTACTCACATATAAAACATGTCGTCCTGGCACGTGATAAATGTCGCCACGATCAATGTCTCCATTACTTGAATATTCTTGACAGAAACGAAAGACCGTTATGGAAAAGAAAAAAAAATTTCTTTACCCTGAGTACACATTACCAATATATATAGATAAATTTAATAGAGAAGATGTCTTGGGACGACGAAGATTTCGATGTTGATACTAAGGCAGCACCAGCTGCTGCTTCTTGGGAAGACGAAGGGGATGATGAAGAACCAATGTTGGAATCTTGGGATATTGATGAAGATGAAGTTGCCAAACAAAAACAAGAAGCCGCAAAGAAATTAGCTGATGAAAAAGCAGCCATCAAGAAGAAGAATGACGAAATTGCTGCTAAGAAACAATCCAAGATTAAACAAATGGAACAATTTGATTCATTAGATGAAGAAACTCGTAAGGAATTATTGAAAAAGGCTGAATTAAATTCTGATTTAAATAATGCTGCTGATTTATTTGGTGGATTAGGTGTTGCTGAAGATAACGCCGAGTTTGACATTCATGCTCATCCAAGAGAAAGATTCAATAAGGCCATGGCTGAAGCTCAAGCTAGAAAACCAGCTTTAACTAAAGATACTCCATTAACTGATCATCCATTATTTCAACCTACAAATAAAGTTGAATTTGAAAAATTAAGAAAAGCAGTAGGTACCGCATTAACTGATTTAAGTGAAGATTCACCTATGTTATATGGATCAAATTTAGCTATTGATTTAATTCGAGATTTATCTCAACCTTTATCAGTGGAAAATTTAAGAAAAGTTATATCTACTTTAAATGTAGTCATTAAAGAAAAGGAAAGATTAGAAAGACAAGCTAGATTGAAGAAAGCTGGTGGGACTGCAACTGGTGGTGCTGGGAAGAAGAAGGCTAAGCCAACAGCTAATCCAAATGTTGGTGGTGGTTTCAAAAAGAATGAATTAGACTTTGATGATGATTTTGGTGATGATGATTTTATGTAGATCTTTTTAATATATATAGTGGATTATCATAATTTAATAAATCAATGGGATCTCTAGATGTGGTAGTAGTAAGATTATTTGACATAAGGAGGACAGAATCTTGTATATCAAGTGGAGGTGGAGTTCCAGCAGATGGCACAGGTGAAGGTACAGCCGAAGGTTTAACAGGCGGTACAGGTGAAGGTACAACAGAAGGTTTAACAGGCGGTACAGGTGAAGTTACAGTTGTACGATTAACAATCGGTACAGGTTCGGGTTCAATTTTGGTGGCAGGTTCAAGTGGTGTTTTCTTAAACAATGGCCGTTTAATAATTTTTGTATTTAAAAGTAATTGATTTTGAGTAACTGAAACACTATTTGAATTAAACGATCTTGTAAGTTTGTTAGTTTTTTTGTATGCTATTATTGGTGTTGAAGTACCT
Source organism: Spathaspora sp. JA1 (assembly GCA_003676035.1). Lineage (NCBI taxonomy): Eukaryota > Fungi > Ascomycota > Pichiomycetes > Serinales > Debaryomycetaceae > Spathaspora > Spathaspora sp. JA1. Next base: position 59,368 of record NSGQ01000065.1, on the reverse strand, counting down.
ATAAATGAATTCCCACCAATTGTAGTTGTTTCTGGACTGAAAATTGCCTTTAATTTAACCAGAGATACCTTTTTAGCTGCTTGTTTCCTTTTGGAGTGTTTGTTTGATTGATAAGTGGGATCTTTTGATTTGTTAGTATATTGGGTTGCAAAAAATAACAAACGGAAACTAGGGAAAAGAAGAACCATTTTAGTCGTTTTCATTGCTGAAATTTGGATAAACGGATTCTAACAAACAGGTTCTTGGGTTACACCTAATAACACTTCTCTAGTTGAAGATACATACTTGGTTTGTTTGGTTTCCTCATTATTGCTCTAGTAAAACCTTGTAGATGTTGTCGCTACCAGCTCGCATTTTTTCTCCCACTTTAACTTTGTTCAAAAAAACAAGAATACACCAACACGTCAAACAACAAGATATACCAGCATGTCTGAAGATATAATACTCCCTTCAAGTACAACCTTATCCAAGCTAACCATAAATGATCCACCAAAATCAGGTGGATTAGGATACAATCCAGCAATTGGACCGTTATCAAACACCATAACTTCAGAAACATCGTCGATATTATTAAATAAACGAACAATTGTATTAACTTCATCACCATCAATATATGACGGGAATATAACTAGTAAAAAACCCCATGAAATTAATTTATCTTCATTATCTTTCCTATTCTGTGAGATTGTAAATTGGACCCACGGGAATTCTCGAGATATACATGATTTAGAATTGAAATTAAATAAATTGGGATATTCTATTGGACAACGATATTTAGAATTGATAAAATTAAGATTGGGGATTAAGCTAAACACTCGAGATTTAACCATACTTGATATATTACATTTCATTCATGGGAATTTCTGGAAATCAATATTTGGGAAATTTGCCAATGAATTGGAAAAATCTCAGGATGTCGCGAATGAATATATGATTATTGAAAATATACCCTTGTTGAATAGATTTATTAACATACCTAAGGATTATGGAGATTTGAATTGTGGTGCGTTTGTCGCGGGGGTTATTGAAGGGGCATTGGATATGGCGGGGTTTTATGTTGGTGTTACGGCCCATTCGGTTCCTATAGATGGGTTTCCTTTAAGAACGGTGTTTTTGATAAAGTTTGATCAAGGGTGTTTGAAAAGGGAGAGTTTGAGATCGTGAGTTCCTGAGCGATAGCGAGTGTGCTCACTATTAAGTATATAGCGTACAGTATTAATAGAGGTATTTGAACTAATATATTCGCGAAGTACATCACGTTTGTTAATAGTGACTTCTGACCAGGGGCGCGCTTGGAGATACATACGTGGCTTAGGGTTGCTCGTTAATACTCAAGATTATCGCGAGTGCATGTTGAGCAAGCTGTGGTAAGTAGTTTGCTAGGAAACCTACAGCGTATGTACACTCGTTAAGGATCATATTTTAAAGTTTACGAAATGAAAGTTGTCTTTACAAGACTAATGAATCGCTCTGTGTTTTCTAAGGTTTAGGACTATGTAGCTTTATAATGATCTGCGAAATGCGACAAACAATTGAAATTGCAGCAATGATTTAGAAATGTAAGAAATTGTTATCCAGTTTTAGAAAAATTATTGATCCAATAATTAACCTTGGAAACACGGTGGGTCAGTCGGGGGGAAACTTCTAAGTAACTGTTCGAGAATATGAACCTTCTTATATTAGTTTATGTTGATTTATTTACGAAAAGTTGACAATACTTGAGATTAATTGGTGGTGTTTACAAAAAAAATGTGTTTAGTAAATATTTACCATTTTGTAATGCCGATTAATTCATATATATGTATGAGCAATAGGTCCTGCCAATTCTTTAGCTGTATATAAGCCAGCAAAAAAGACAATTTTTTTACAAAAGTTTGCAACCAAATAAAACACACCATGAAAAATCCACAATTTCTTGCAACTATAAAGTCTCAAGATTATTACTGGTATGGTGATATAATCCTAAACATGACGAAGAAATCATGGGAAGTTTTTAATCCTACGAATTTGGAATTGATGTACTCTCTCACTGATGAACAATATAGACAAATGGTGAATTTCCGTAAGAAGGCTAAAAATTGTCAATATATAGAAACGGAATTGCCAATTGGGAATTTTGTCAATGTTAAACCTTATTATCTTATCGAACATGAAGGAAAAACAGTCTTGCAAAGAGTTCTGAAGTGTAATCATAATTTGAATTTAGCTCAAATAGTCGAAGCCACAGAAGTTAAAATTGACGATAAAATATGTTTGGTATACAAAAACGTTGCGGGTACTCCCCGAGAGAACAAATACGGGTTTAGATGAATGATCTAGTCCCTAGTCGAGACTTTAGTGAGTGATAAGCCGTTGTTGTGCTGAAATAGACCTGAACCTGGTGCTTACATCCGACATTATTTGCTGGAAGATTAGCCGTATTGTATATAGATAGTTAGTACTATAATTTGAACTTAATTTACCATCCAGAATATATTATATCGTAACTATTTGACTAGTAAATATCCCCCGAGAGTATGCAATATAGCTACATTGCGTGAATAGACCCATCTTTGTGTTACACACGACTTTGTTGATAATTTTTACCACCCAAAAAAAAGTTTTTCAAGATTTGAAAAAGAATATCTTGACTTTGGACTATCTATCATTATCCACTTACAGTTCTAGCTTATCTATTAGTATAGGCTATTTGCATTTTTCATATTAATTTCTGCATTAATTTCTTTACATTATAGTTTGTTTTAAGGTTGTTGTTATTTCGTTTGGTTTAAAAAAATGGGTATAACAATTAGACAAGCTACAATCAATGACATTCAAGCGATGCAGAATGCCAATTTACACAACTTACCCGAGAATTATCAATTAAAATATTACATGTATCACATATTATCCTGGCCCCAAGCCTCATTTGTCGCTACCACTTATGATAACTTGATTGATCCCGAAACCACCGATTGTTTACCCCATCAAGACCCCAAGGGAGATTCATCGTATGTTAACCAGGGGGAGAAAATTGTTGGTTATGTATTGGGGAAAATGGAGGATGATCCTGAAGCCGAGGATAAGACTCCACATGGTCATATCACTAGTTTATCAGTGATGAGAACATATCGAAGAATGGGGATTGCTGAGAAATTAATGAAACAATCTTTGTATGCCATGTGTCAAGTATTTGGAGCACAATATGTTTCTTTACATGTTAGAAAATCAAATAGGGCCGCATTACATTTATATCGAGATTCCTTGAAATTTGAAATTAAATCAATTGAAAAATCATATTATCAAGATAATGAAGATGCGTATGCTATGAGATTGGAGTTGGAATTGGAGAAATTGGTTCCTAGTCTACAAGAAGGTGTTGAACAGGATGATTTAACCAGTGATTTATTACAAGATATATAGAACTGTAAATATATAGAAAATGCATTTAATACCTCTCTTTCATTCTTGAGGCAACTGTACGTAAATTACCATATACTTTCCCAGGAGGTGACCCTAAGATTAAGGACACCACGGCTTCTCTTGCCATTCTAATATGAGTAAACCCACCAAAGATATGAATTTTGGAATCTGCCAATACAATTCTTGTTCTAGTTGCGTTTTCAATTGCGAACTTAGTTTTACCGTCTTTACCGGCAATTCTCCCAATTGCACGAGATAAATGATCTCCAGTCAAGGTCTTTACATCTTTAATTTCAAAAGTTTCAATATATAAATCATCTAATCGTAACAAAGCAATAGCATCATCAATATCAAATCCCAAGGTGAAGGCTTTAATGAAATCGGCCCCCTTTTGTAATGCACCTGGATCAGTTGTGGTTCTATTTGTACGTAATTCTACCGTTTTAGTCTTGAGATTCATTCGAACTTGTAATTTTAAATGATCAACTAATGGAGGATAAATTTTAATCCAACTATTCTTTAATGGAGTCATTCTATGAGGTGGGATGGGGACTTTTCTACCTTCTAATTTAACTTTCATGGTGGCGGTAGCTTCAGGGGAGAACTTTGGTTTACCTGATTCATCAAAGGCAGTTGTGTTAGTTGTGGTGGTGGAAGTGCTGGGTATTGGTTCAGGTATGGATGTATCTATTAACATTTCTTCTTCTGGTTCTGTGGAAGTTGGCTCAGGAATAGCAGGAGCTGCGCTCTTGATAGCTGTAGGTGCGGCCATGGTGGGTTTATATGTATGTTTTATGCTACTGTATTATCTATAGATGCAAGCTATCTGAAAAAAAAAATTCTCATCTCTTGAAGCGAAGCGAAAAAGAAATTGTGGTTTGCAGGTTACACAACCTGTAAAAATATGAGAATAGTTGCAAGGAAGACCCCTAGACTTTAGACAACTTATGCCGAATATCAGAACTCATGGGAGAATTATCAAGATGGGTAACCTCAGGAATTATTTCTTTTGACAACGTCAAACGAAAATTAAAGCAAGTTTTCCAGAGAAACTCAAACATTACTAGATATTGCACCATTAAGATATGTAGACTGTCTTAGCTTTGAGTTAATGTATGAATTATGGAGGAAGATGTTATATATAATAGCTTATATGTTGTATTTAAAGAGATTGAGGTTATATAGTAAGATAAGTTATTATGTAAGGTTATGCACATAGTTTTGTTCTTCCCCGGGATTTGAAGCCGAACAATTCCGCGATAGCAAATAAAATCAATTTTAAGAAAAAGCTTCTCCTTAACTACACTTATTAACATACGATCAAGATATCTTTTCAACAAAGAGACATTCAAATATGAATAATCAGGTAATAAGGTGTAAGGTTATTCCTTTAGCTAAACAAATATCACTAATAACACCAAGTGTATATCTTCGACATTTTACCCGAAGGTTACCCACATATCAAAAATTGCCCTTAACCAGTACACAAATTCGACATTTCAGTAAGAGTTCACACACATATCAGGAGTCACAACCTTCACCAAGAAATACCACGACTAGTGTCGCAAAATACAATGCGACCCAGTTGGCTCTTACGAAAGCCACCCTTTTATCCCAGACAAATTCTAAATTAGCGAGGTTATTCCTTCATATAAAATGGCCCTTGCTAAGAAACAAGACTGCATCAAGTATGGATATTATGTCGGCGTTTATATCTTCATTCATTATGGGGAATTTACTCTGGATTATATTAGGAACAACCACGTTTGCCCTTATGATTATGAATTCTTTATATTATTTTGATAATTTATATGAAAAAGTATTAAAGAAGAAACAACATCAAAGTATATTTGGATACATTACAAGTTCAATATTAAGTTTTGGCTTGGGCATTAAAATTCAATTTGAAAAAGGTGGATTGCCAGAGTTAATTGACGGGAAATTAAGATTTAAAAATGTCGGTATAAGTTCTGATTTTATTGATGGTAAAATTGAAACTTTAGACGTGACTTTGTCGTTTAACAAATGGTATGAAGGGAATGGATTGATTTATAATTTAGAAATATTTGGATTAAATGGAAAGATATTTAAACAAATATTAGCCGAATCACGTGATACGGCTGATAAATTACCCGAACAAGTTAGTACTTCATTTATTGATTCAAATTATCAATTTGAACATGTACTTATTCACGATTCATATTTAGAAGTTCATGAAGAATCAGATATTCCTCCAATCAAGATTAATATTTTCAATTGTGAATTATCTAAATTAAGAGGGGATAAATTATTACTTGATTTATTCAATGCTAATAATGCTAGTGGAACTATAAATAATTCCATGTTTACTATACACAAAAGACAAAGCACCAAGACTACTGATCATGATCGAGTTGTTCGATTCAAACTTGATTCAATTGATTTAGGTGAATTATCCAAAAATAACCCCCATCTGAAATTCAATTGGTTAATTAATGGTAAAGCTGAAATTATTGCCGATATAAAATTACCAAGTGTTATACCTGATGATGACACTACTTTATCTAGTATGATATCTAAAGTAGTGTCTGAATTAAAAGTAGAGAGTCCACAACAACAAATTGAAGAAGGGTCATTACTTAAAGATGCAATTGCTGCAATTTATCATACATTCAACAAACCAGAACAAGTAACAACACCAACTTCACCCTATGTTTTAATCAAAGTCAGTGTGAAATTAACTGATTTAAAAGCCTCATTACCTCAACATCTTCCATTATCAAACAGTAAAACTCCATTTATATCCTTGACTGATTTACGATCACTTATAAATTACATAAACAATGCAACTATACCGATAAATATCAACACTTTGGTGATTGAGAGAATTACCGGGTTGTATAATAACAATTTAAGTCTGACTAGTAATATTATTGACTATGTAATTGGGGATATTTATCAAGAATTAAATCAATTGGCTAAATTGGATCAACAAAGAATTATTCATAATAAATCTTCAATGTGGAGTCATAGTTTGGCTAGTCAATTGTTGGTTTTGGGATTAGGAGTTATTGTATAAACTATTTATTTATTTATATCATGTACATATGAACTTACCAGTGTGGATATCGTAGTATAGGGTAAACCCCTTCTCTGTTGAACCTCTTGTATCAGGCTTTTGAAGTACTCGGGCTTAGACACAACTGTTTCGTTTTAAACTAGAGTCACATGTCAACCTACTTTGTAAAGTGAAAGATTTACTTGACCTACTGGCGTAGTATCCGGGAAAAACTTTTGGTTGTAAATTTCAGTTGGAAGACCTGTCTTATTCGGACTGGTCTTTCTTCCTTCGTTTAAGTAACGGCAATTCAGGAATCCCCTTATTTAACTCCTGAGCTAAATCTTGAGCGATCGGATCAGCACCAATCCCAAGTGTAACCCCTCGAGATCTGTGATCGTTTACTTCCTTGTGTTCCGGTTCCTCCGGCTCCTCCTCTTCATCATATCCTAATCCTCTCAAAAATCCAATTCCAAATTGTTCAATGGGGACTTTTTCAAATTCTTCATCTGAATCTTCAATTTCAACATTAGATATAGTACTGTTAGTATTAACAGATGTTGTCTTGTCAAATTTCGTTATTCCATAGTTCAATTTATTGACAATTTTATTGGATATTATATCAGGTTTGATAATTAATTTAGGCTTAGGTTTAGGTTTTGATATATCATATGTTTGGATTTCTAATTTGTCAGATTGTGTTTCGGGTGCTTGATTAAGGATGTTTTGTTTTGGTTTTAATTTAGTCTTTTTCTTTAATGTGAATTTTACCCCGGACATATCGTATGACTAACACTAAGAATATATGTTAGTGCTTTAGTTTTTCAATCTCATCTGTCGCGGAGTAATGTCGCAAAATTCCTACAATATGCGACAGTAATTATGCCAAAATTGAAACGTTCAATTTTAGGTATAAAATCAAAAGTTCGATTTCTGGAGTTGTACATAGTTAACTTGGGTTTACAGAGGTATATCAGAAGTAAATAACATATAGAAATTCCTATTAGTAAGGTTTGTTAAGTATTGTTGTTGAAGCTGTCCATCTCGCGGAAAATCAAAATACAAAACTTCAAAATACGCGTTTTGATTTTTTGCATTATTTGAACAAGAACAAGCTCTTGCAATATACCTTAGATCATGAACTCAGATGATCCTTGGCAAGGAGCACGAACTAATCTAATGAGTCTCCTCAGTGGGAACAAAAAGATACCGAGTCAACAACTTAAACCACAACAACTTCCTAAAAGTATCCCCGAGCATGATATTACCAACCTTGAATCTAGAATATTTGCCAATTCAAAATCAATATCTAGTCGAGATTTATTCAAGCCAAAACCACAAGAACCTCAAATTATAGAAATTATAGACCAGCCGGAAAGTGACGGCATTATAGAAATTATAGACACAACCGTACCGGATAAATTAATAGATGAATCAAAAATGTTTAATCTGGCTAAACGTACTTCTGTCAAGGATTTATTTAAACAATTCACCCCGAAATACGAAGCTACGCTAAGAATAGACCCGGAGAAGTTACGAAGTATAAGTCCAACGCCGACAAAATTCGTGACAGTTAAAGTTGATCCGGAAAAGTTGAAACTGATCCGGAAAGCAAGGACTGTTTCTACCTTGAGTACCTTGAGTACACTCATGAATTTCAAACAACCAAATAAGGTAAGACAGGTTCTACCCACAAAATTTATCACTCTTAAGATTAATCCCGAGAAGTTGAAACTAATTAGAAGGACGACAAGTTTGAGTTCACTCATGCATTCCAAACAACCGAAATCACACAAATTAAAACCATTACCTCTACCTTTATTAACCAAAGATCAATTTCATATACAACAACAAGAAGAGCCTTACATAGCGAGAAGTATAAGTTTACAGCCAAGACATACCAAGGATATACCACAACAGGGATCATTCACATATCCTAATAACCCACCACCCGATAAACCCCAGCATACATATCTACCATCATCGCTCGATCGAATAACACTTGCCAATTCAAAACTTAACTTAAAACCACCGGCAATTCGAGTGTTGTATGAAAAGTATATACTCCCCGGCATAACCCCAACTCATACCGACGTCCCCTGGGTTGATTTCTTCAAACCGGAACGTATGAAGGAATTATTAATGCACAAGACCAACATAACCCAGATTTCCGAATGGATTTCCCAATCCTTCACTCAAGATCTAGGTAATCTTCTCATTATCCAAGGATCACACGGTTCAGGGAAATCAACCGCAGTATATACTTGTATGAATGAGCTTCAAGGGTATGTTCATGAAATAAACACCGGAATGCCTAGAAGTCGTCGGGATATCTACCCTACTTTAAAACAATTATGTACTACCCATTTAGTTCATGATACAACCGAGTTCCAGCGAGGGTTGATCTTATTAGAAGATGTTAATTTTGTGTTTGATCAAGACAAGACATTTTGGCAGCTGGTTAATGATATACTTCAAATTTCTAAACGACCTATAGTGTTGACATGTGAAGAATTATGGAATATTCCTCAGGCGGTGGTGGATACAGCCGAGATTGTGTTTCTTGATGATTATGTCGTTGAACAGCGGGATATATTGGATTATTTATGGTTATGTTGTTTAATTCATGGGTTTAAAGTTGATGATACGGTGTTGACTGAGATATTAATTGAGAATTTCAATGGAATAGGGTATGATTTACGACAATGTTTAATGCAATGTGAAGTATTATGTAAAGTGAATCAACTGGGTTTAATCGATGTTAAATCGGTGCAAGCAGCAACACCACATCAGATCGAAGATATTAATACAATGTCACGTATGTTAGAGTTAAATTCATGCGCCGATGTCATATCTTCCAATTCTATCTCATTGATAAATCACAACATACAAGAAAATCAATTCATGGATATTTATTACATTGATGAATCCACAAAATTAACCCAACCTACATTAAATTTCGAGTTAAACATAGGAGACGACTTACAACAACAACTCCGCGTAAACAACTCACTCCCAGAACACAAATTCACATTCAATGATTTGAGATATGAGTGTAATCGATTCATTGCTTCCCGATCAAAACCGAGACTAAAACAATTGAGAAACGTGCCCGAACCAACAGGCATACCTGAAACTTCATGTTTGAATAGTATGAGTTATACTCCTTATATCGTTGATTTATTACCCATGGCGAGAATTTGGCAATCATTTCAAATATGTTTGGATCATGTTGAGGGATTAAAAGAGGTTAGTGTTAAGGAATTTTTAAATTATCGAGATTTTCAATATAAATCGACGTTGAATTCGACTATTCCTCATCCTGATATTTAGCATAGGAGTGTTTATGTAATTGTATACCCTTTAATATTCATCTTGGATGTGCCTCACTTTGAGCTATACCGAGACTGAAACTAATCCTCTCGTACTGGATAGTATCATTGGGTAATTCTTTGGCTCTAGTTTCGTTCAAAAATCGTTAGTACGGTATGTTCTACAATGTATAGTTAAAGTATTATTATTATTAACTTCTATGTTATATATTATATCTACATTGATTGATAATATTGAGCAACGGAATCAACAACTGATTTCTCTAAAGAAATAAAATCAAAACCAAGAATCTTATTACTTTTGGAAGTATCATAGTTTTGACAACTCTTCTTTTGTAATTCATCCTTGGTTAAATCACCTTCAGGAACTTTTGAATTGGGGAAATTTTCCTTGATAATATGAGCTATTCCCTCAAATGAAAAGTTCTCATTAACTAAAACTAACCTTTGGTCGATAGCTTCATCCTTCTCAAGTGCGGCTAAATGAGCTCGTGCAACATCTCTTACATCAATAAACGCACCTGAACTTTCAGGGATCTTATCCAGAGGACCTAATTGAACCACAGCATTCACAAACTCAGAAGACACCTTAGTTGAATCATAGGCTGCTGGTCCCAACACAAACCCAGGCTGTATAGTGGTAACTTTAAAAGTTGGGTTGTTCTCCTTCACAAATTTCCAAACTTCTAATTCGGAAAACTTCTTGGATACAAAATAGGCATGGAACTCATTCTGAAGTCCTTGTTCGTAAGTGATTGGACTCCAACTATCTTCTGTATATATAGTTTCTGGGTCGGGGTTGACCAAATCAACCACGGCAGCAACTGAAGAAGTAACTACCACGCGCTTTATTTGTGGGGCATGCTCCGTGATAGCGAGAAGTGCATTCCTTGTCCCATTGATAGCTGGTTGTATTATTTCTTTCTCTACATCATTGGCTGGGAACGGCACCGGAGAAGCAGAATGTATGAAAACCGTAACCTCTGGATGTTTCTTAATAGCATCATCAAATGCACGAACATTACCAATGTCGGCAACAATTTCATAAGAGAAGTTCTCTGATTGGATCAATTGTTTCAACTCGTCTCCGTCGATTACCGATCTCACTGATCCAACAACATTGTGTCCATGTTCAAGCAATTGTTTAACAATATGCTGAGCAATATAACCATTTGCACCAGAAATGAAAACACTACTAGTAACCATCTTTTAGAACTGACGAGTTAGTAACTTAGGTGAAGATTGTGGTGCTATTTATATTAAGATCTATTTTTCACTGAGGGTATTAATAAATCAGAAGGTTGCAATAAAAAGCAACACCCAATAAAAAAATAATTTAAGGTTTATAACATGGAGTATTTAAGATGGCATACAGAAACAGTATGCCTTTTGTGTTTATCAAAAGATTCTTTAATTAGAATAGTATGCATTAACCCCGGGCTCCTCATTTAGTGCGATGACGTCATTAAATCTAGGATCCTAGAAGATAATTTTCCTTTACTACTACATCTTTCATACTATTTAGTACTATAGTTTGTTAGTTTAGTTATTAGGATATAATGTTGGGCATCTGCTAGTTTTGCCAGGGGTGCAATGTACAAGACATACCTAATGAAAACTGAAAGTGCTATACGAGTAGGTCTTTGATATTTACATTTTTTATTCAAACCATTTGCCGGAATGGACAACCTTCCGACATAAACGTATAATCAATGAATTATATTCGAATGTAGTATTGGGTACAGGTTTTAATTTACCCGAACTTGTTAATTGTCGTCTGTTTTGAATTAAAATTTTAGCAACCAGTAATTCCCGTAATAACCACAATATAAATATAGTCATATTTCTTTTTTTTAGCAACCAATACGTTTTTGGTGTTTTTTGGTACATATATCATTATCTAACTAATTTACTAATATATAAACATGCTTTATTACTTACGTATATACCTAACTATTAACCTTATCATTTTTGGAATCTCTTACTAACACTTGATTATATGATAAGTTGAATGATGTGACTAACAATTAAACATAGAGCTTGAGTGTATCCCAAAATCAATATGAATTAAATTGAGTCCGCTTCACTCTGTATCTTGTCACTTATTCGACGAAGGTTGAAAAATTAATTGTTGATGTGTTGGATAATTATTGCAAAGGAGAGAATTACAACCTTTAACCGGACAAAGCATACTACATTCCGATGATTGATTGGATTGAAATATGACTCCTTGAAGAATTCAATTCCTAAATAGTCGTTGAACTGGTTCTTTTCCGCAACCAACTCCTCAATGCCAAGCCCAGCCAAACTCACATATGTTGCCCTTCACATCCATGTACGAGCTATATATCTTGGTCCATTCTGCCTTTTCAGGCAATTTACAATTGTCATCTTTAGTTATTTGGCATTTATATTTCAATTTTTGTCACAGCCTGAATCGACCATGCAAATAACTTCATCATCGCTACTTCCACTACCGTCATCCTGTCTTTCAACCATCAAATTTTCAGTATCTTGTCGCTGTCCACGTAACTGGTTCTTGTTGTATGAGAGCCATGTCTTCCTCAAACAGACAAAGCTGAACTTTGTAATAAGCCATTCGTTATCAGAACCTCCTGTACTTGCATTATTGGAGAAACTAGAAATAGGTGATCCTATTCCTTCTTCTGGAATTGACCGAGGTTCCACAAGGGATTCCTATTAACGAACAAGTCCTTGGAAATGTCGCTTGTGAGTTCGAGTGATTGTAATATCAATCACTTTCAGTATTCTTAGTGGTATGTCTATTTATTGGTCCACTTCCATATCTGAAGGATTTTCGGACTGAGGAACTTCATTCTCATATCCCCCAAGGACAAGTAATTCTGGTACAGAAAGGAAGGTAAAATGGACTTGGAAATGGAGTTCCACGATCCGAAAATCCTTTAGATATCGAAGTGGAACAAATAACAACTATGATATGGTTCTGAAGTGCACAAATTTCCCCAGATTAACGAGATCAATCCAATAGTCCTCGCTGATTTTGCATCCACAATGGGGAAAAAGCCTAGGATCCTCAAGCAATTCCAGAAGAAGGAATAGGATGTCCCACTTCCAGCTTGTCCAGAACAAGATATTGATGCATCGAAGAATGTTTTATTTAGAAGATAAAAGACGATGATATGTCTGCCTGAAGCCGTAATAGTATCTTAAGGACAACCAGTACCTGGAACTTGGGTCGGTGATATTTGGACAATATCAAGATGGTGAAAATTTGATGGTGAGAACTGACATCGAAGGTAGTGAAAGTAGCGAAGATGAAGATATTTGTACATTTGATTCAAAGAATCAACCAATTAATCAGGAATAACAATCTAAATGGCAATCACCATTATAGAAGGAGATGAAGTTTTACTTTGCCTGATAAGGTTGAATGGACCAAGATTTCCAGCTCGTACGGGAATTCGAAAGCATTTGTAAGCTATGGTTCTATAGCTGAAAGATCATGCCAAGAACTACGAGAAGAACAAACACAAATGAATGGAAGAGAGATCTTTTTAATTTCATACATTATCAAGCAGACAGCAATTTAGCTTTTTTGGCTAATCGTATAATCGAACTTACAGGACATATAAGAAATATAATACAATAGTTTATGTGATATATTAAAAAACCTTATAAAAAGAACTATCTATTTTGATATATTTGAGAAACAGTATCAACAATCGACTTTTGCAAAGGAATAAAATCAAATCCAAGAATCTTATTAGTCTTTGAAGTATTATAATTATGGGAACTGTTCTTTTGTAAATCATCCTTGGTTAAATCACCTCGTGGAACCTTAGAATCTGGGAAGTTTTCATTTATGATATGTGCAATTCCTTCAAATGTGAATTTTTCATTAACTAAAACTAACCTTTGATCAATAGCTTCATCCTTCTCAAATGCAACTAAATGTGCCTTAGCTACATCTCTTACATCAATAAATGTACCTGAATTCTCAGGAATTTTATCCAGAGGACCTAAGTTAACCACAGTATTGATAATATCAGCTGATGCATTACCATTTATAACATAAGCTTGAGGTCCAAATACAAACCCAGGTTGAGTAGTTGTGATTTTAAATTTTGGCTTTTCTTGTTTCATGAATTTGTCAACTTCTAACTCAGCAAATTTCTTTGATGCAACATAGGCAAGTAAACCATTCTGTAATCCCTGCTCATGAGTGATTGGACTCCAACTCTCTTCAGTATAAACTGTTGTTGGATCAGGATTGATGAAATCAATCACGGCAGCAATCGAAGATGTAACGACTACCCTTTGAACTTGAGGAGCATGTTCCTTAATAGCAGCAAGTGCATTCTTGGTACCATTGATAGCTGGTTGAATTACCTCTTTATCAAAATCGGTAGCAGAAAAAGTCACTGGAGAAGCAGCATGAAGGAAAACAGTAACTTCAGGATGTCTCTTGAGGGCATTATCAAATGCACCAATTTCGCCAATGTCAGCAACAACTTCGTAAGAGAAATTTTCGGATTGAGTTAATTGCTTCAATTCTTCACCCTTGGAAGCAGATCTTACTGAACCAACGACATTGTATCCATGTTCAAGTAATTGTTTGACAATGTGTTGAGCAATGTAACCATTAGCACCAGAAACGAAAACAGTAGTAGCAGTCATTTTTAATTTTGTATTTTTTTGAAGTTTATGTAATAAGTAATGTGTATATAATTCTCAAAATTGAAAGTAGAATTTAAGGTGGATATTAGGGTTGTATTTATACTTGAATTTGCAGCCACTACTGAGAATAAAAGTAATTATTTTTGATTCCGGAGTTAACCATTTTTTCTTTGCTTCTGCTTTAGGAAAGTCCTGCAACCATGAAGAATTCCATCTCCGTAATCAATGATTTATAATTGAAGCTTTTCAAATCACAACGGAGTTGCCTTTTTCAGCCTCGCAGCCGCAAAGCTAAAATTGCTTTTTATTTTCGGCCGAAATTTTTTTAACTCCAGGCTGAGGTTTGAAAGACTTTACAATTACAAATCTATAAAAAGAAACAACCGTATTGTATTCTTTATCTTTCAGCTCATCTTTGTTCATAATCTAGCTTTTTTCTAGTTTTCGACAAAGATATTTTAGAGATAAAAAACAACCATCAATTATGTTGATGTGTGTGAGATATTAATCACATCATATAGTGCAGGGTGACAATACTGAGGGTCATCTGCTTCACAGGTGGAGCAAAATAATGGTGGATCTTCATAAATTCTGAACAAAACATTGATTTTATTATAGCTTTATGTAAATGGTTTGAGACTTGTACTATTTTTCAGATCAAACAATTTTAATTTTTATATTAGCTCTAAAACTTGGGAGAAGAAGAAACTACTACCAAATGGAAAATAAGAGTATTGAAAAATGGAGTTTTATGGAGGAATTGAGAATAACTTCGCCTCATTCAAAAGGGATGGTCGTTTTTTTTTGGCCACAAAACCTAAAAGTTGCTGTTTTGCAACAAAATTTTATCCCACGCGAGTTTTGCAACCTCAACCTACGTTGGGTTAAAAAGGTCTATCTTTCCTGTTCTCCTCTCTATATGAGACCCAAAACTTCAGGGTAAAGGAGGGTGATGTTCTCTCTAAGATTTAAAATATCAAACTCCCAAGTACGATTCTAAGGAAGCAGCTTGCGTGCTTACTCGATATGACATAGAGCAATCAAGTAATAGCAATGAAAATTTAAAAATATTCATTATCTAAAAATTCTTTGTCTTCATTTGCACAAAACTTTCAATTTCAATTACATCGGGCTATAAATAGTTATGCTTCTACATTTCTGATTCCTTATAGGTAGTTCTTCTTCCATAGTGGTTATCAAGATGAGCCGATATGCATCTAGTTTCAGATTAGGAAATCGAGGCACTTGGAAAGGGTTTTTACTTTTAGTTATCATACTTCAAATATGTATTATCCCTTTACAATTTCCAGAGCATTCTGCTAATATCAAATCGCTAGTCAAGGACTTCATCTCACAACCATTAGCAACTGCTCAAAAGCCAACATCGCTTTCCAATGGTATCAACCCACAACCTTCCCTGGAAGTAGAGGCTCCTTCAACTAACTGTCAAGTTGTGGATGAAATAAAAGGTAATGAAGAACCTTCGGAATTACCCAAGTCCTCCTTATTTGGTGATTTTCACGAACATGGAATATCTTTGTATTCTTCTATGCATGAATCTGAAAATTGTAATGACATCAATTCTAAACATCAACTTAATATATCCGATTACAAATTATTTCAAGAGGATTACACCAAAATGGCAATTGTACTTCTTGACCAACTTCACAATGATGAAGCATTCAAAGATCTTGCTCCATTCTTCGAAGGGAAAATCCCAAGCATGTTGCGTAAGAACATCGTATCCAAACATTTTTACAAATTTGCTGCCACTTCTGTTTGGCTTAAAGAATATGGATTACATCTTATGGTTAGTCGAGTGCTATTTTCCAGAAAGGGAATCAAATGGAATCCTCAGTTATCCTTATTATACGCTGAAACGTTCAATGAGAATTGGGAACCTGTTAATGATATTCAATTGAACGTGTCCGGAAATGATACTTTGACTTTTCCCACATTCTTACCTGTTCCATTTTATCATAATGTTCATAACTTAAAAGGCAGATGGTATGGTCCGGAAGATGCAAGAATTTTACTTTTTAAAAATGAACAAGGTAAGGAAGAACCATTGGTTATTTTCAATGCACATCATCGAAAGTTTAGCAAGAAATATTTGGAACAAATGAAAGATAAGCAAGGAGATAAAGATAAGTTAGATCTTCCTCAATTACATCCTCGTGCTAAAGGTAAAGATAACGATGAGAATTTTACCCACTATAGATCAATGTTTATTGCCTGGCCATTTCAATTCGAAACAGGTAAAAGGGCAACTGATGATTTACCCGAAGCAAAATACAGAAATATCCGTTTTAACAAAGCTCGGGAATTAGTTATAGAAGGAAGAGACCGGAATAAAGTTGAAAAGAATTGGACTCCATTCATAGATCCTGCTGAAAGATCCCCATATGATTCACATATCAATATAGTATATGACTGGGAGAATTTGCAAGTTCTTCAATGTCAATTGACAAACATAACCCTGGATTCATTTAGTAATTGTAAGGTTATTTTCAATACACCTGGCAAACAGAAAGTTGGACCAATTCGTGGAGGAACAGAATTAATCCCTATTAGCACAGTAATTCCTGGGACATCTGATACCATGATTCCAACATGGATTGGATTCCTCAGGACACATATTCGTCGTTGTGGATGTGGTAGAGAAATGTATCGTCCTCATTTGGTGGTATTTCATCGTAATGGAAATAATTTTAGAGTCAGTCATATTTCATCTTCAATTGGGTTTGATGTGCCTCTTATAAGTGCTAGAAATAAGGATAGATTATGTACTAAAGGTGATCCGAATATTTTAATGCCTAATGGTATTTCTACTTGGGAGTATGACAAAGAAACTGATACCGATTATTTATCATTGAGTTTAAGTAGAGGAGATCAGGAAAATCTCATACTCAACATCAAGAATCTTGGGAAATTGGTCGAAGAGGATTTGGACTGTGATAATGAGTGGAGCGATAAAGACAGTGAATGGTCATTAAAGATGAACTCGTGTGTTTTAAAGAGCTCTGTAGAATTCTGTCTGGCTTATGGAAAGGAAATCCAGGATGCATTCACTTTAAAGAAAAGTCCTAGAAGTGTACTTCCATAAGGCTCAGTAGCATTTATAGATTTTTGTTAATATATTTGTTAGAATATTTTATATCAGTTTATTTGCTAGAAGTGTTTATGTGCTCACGGCCTGGTTTTCCTAAATCAATCTCGTCCTTGTCTTGACTAACCCCCCTCCGAATGATCTAGCTGCTTTATGTTTAAAATCATTAGCTTGTAATCTTCTCCAAGCTTCTTCAATATGATAAGGCATTAGCGGATTAACTAGTTCATCCGGTTTATCAAAAAGATATTTCCTCTTTTTCGGTATTTTATCATCATCTTGTTTTTCCTTATTTATTTCAATTAATTTTTCTTCGGAATTTTTAATCAACATTGCTTCTTCAGTTATTGAACAAACAATTTCAAATGTTAAGAATCCAAGAATATCAATAACATCATCATTTGGTCTTGAGTCACATAATTGACCAATTTGAGCCCATTCTCGGAATCTTTTCGCTTTACGGAATGTAAAACTTGCTTGTCTACATTCTGACCAATGAACATATTCTTCTCGGGTCATATTCTTAGTACGATCATCAGCAGTCTTTAAACGTTTTAATGACGCTATAGTAGCTGCTTTTTCCTCATCGTCTATTTGATCATCTTCTCCAGTTTCTAAATGTTGTTCACTAAACATAAATTGTAATTCCCAAGGTAATCTGATTTTAGATTTCCGATACCTACTTAACATTTTAGAAGAATCAGTTTGATTATTAGCTGTACCGCCAGCAGCAGCCCCAGCAGCAGCGCCACCGGCGGCACCATCTCCTTCCATTAATGCTTCAGTACCAGCACCACCTTCTTGATCCTTAGCATTTTTACGAACATCTTTCCAACTAAGGTATGTTCTTAATCTATTCACTTTAGCTTTATCATGACGAATTAAAAATATAACATCTTCAGGAGCAATTGATTTTGAACCTCGACTAGATGCAGTTTTGGTGGCTTGAATTAAAATTTCAATAACTTGTCCTCGAACAATATCTTCAATAATTGAGGTGGTATCTATTGGAGGATCATTTGTTTCTCCAGAAACAAACATCATTTGTTGAATTTCTATTCGATATTTATATTTACTATCTGACATGATGATATTGTATTATGTAAACCGGATATTATATAAACGAATGTATATACTTACGTTTCTTGAAGTTAACTAGTTTATGGAGCTAATCTTTGTTTTTGGGTAGTTCTGATTGAGTGGCGCACGACCTAATTTGCAGAGATTAAGAAATCTCCTACCAGCAAACCCTGCAGAGCTTGCTTGCAAATGCGACCAGTAGACGTTAATAATTTTGTTCATTTATCGTTGTTTCAGAGCTCGATTAAGTATTACATTGGCAAGAACAACTGTTGTAGCGGTAACAAGGTAAAGTTACATCTTAGTCAAGACAAATTTAGTAAATAGAAACACAATTTAGAATGGAAAACTTTAGATAATTTTAGAGTAAGATCTGTGCTGATTATGCTATTTCCAAATTTCTGTTGTAATTAGTTTTGCTACTACTACTAGCTACTCAAATGGTGCCAATAAAGTGAATACTGCAAAAACAAACCCTGGAAAATTAAGTGCATTCCGGGTAATCCCATCACAACAGTATATAAAAGGTGGGAGAAAAAAAAAATTTTTTTGTTTTGCAAATGTTTAGAAACATCAAGTATTCTTTTACTTTAACAAGTATGTTTAACCTTTAATGAAATATTTGTTTTCTTAACATGATGATCTGAGTGCATTTGGCTCTAGACTTTCTGTCGATGTGGAAAAACTCACGCTACCTTACTTTTTTTTGTCTGAAATTTTATGAAAAACAAATATGTTGTGTATAAAGAGATGTTTATACTAACCTTTTGCTTAGTTTTGTTAGATTTTGAAATTCGTTTTCTATTCTTGATTTTTGTTATCCTGGTGGATAATTAAGAGCAAGAGTTTTAAATGGAATTGACTATCAATGGGGGCAGAAATCTGTAGAGAACTATAGAAACACATTGTAGCAAGGAGAATACATTTCTTGATTAGGATAAACCTTTATATTGATGTCTATATATATCTATGAACTTTTTAACCAAACAAAGTGATTCCAGTTTCAGGAATCAATTCTTCCTCTTCATCCTCTTCCTTTTCTTCTTCTTGTTCATTCATATTAACCTTTTGACCTAATAAACTAGCAAAAAATTCATCAATTTTATCATCATTCCATTTCCAATTCCCAATTGAAGTTTCAAAATTTGAAATTTCTTCTTGAACATGATATCTCAACTTTCTCCCCTTGGAGGCCTTAGTATCAATATTATTATTCTTTAATTTATTGGCACGTTGCGCTGTTCTTAAACTAATGGCAATTGCACCACTTGATTGAACCTTTTTGTCTACCAAATCATTAAGTAAAACACGGTAGAAATCTTCATCATCGAATAATGTATCAAGTTCAGTTTCAACTTGATCCAATCCCATAGGTTTAATTTGTCGTCTGTTTAATTTTGTCCGTTTGATGAGTCGTGACATATCAGATAAATTATTTTCCACTTGAGTTTCAAATGATTGATTTATAGTTTTGAATTTATTGGCATTTATAGCTGATGTACCGGATGAATTTTGAACTTTGGCTGACCATTTAGTAAGCACAGAAGATCTGACTTGGGTTAATGATTTATCGGAATTAGTTGCAGTTTGACAATATGCTGAATAAGTTCTTTTCTTAGGGAGGTTGGTGCTAGTTGATTCTAGTTTATTTCTAAGGAGAATTATTGAATCAAGTAAATTATAAAGTTCATCCTTGGTTTGGTGAATAAGTTTGGTACTTGAAGTATATTGATCAATGTCGGTAGCAGGAAGTAAATTGGCTGTAGTGATTGATTTTTGAAATTTTAATCGAGAATCTATAATTTTATCAAATGTTTGATGTTGAGTAGAAATTGCATATCCTTTTATTGCGTCTGTGGTTACTGATTGTGAAAGTCGAGAAAGTAAATTTGTACGTTCTTGTGACATTAATTTTTTAACAAGTTGACGTTTGTCATTTTCATGTGAGTCGTCTTGGTCAGACAGATTTTCGTCGACGTCTTCCTCCAGGTCTTCATCGAGATCCTCATCGTCAAGGTCTACTTCCAGGTCTTCCTCTTGAACGAGCTCGCCTTCTTCTTCGGATTCATCTTCGGGTTCCTCGTCTTCATCCCCCTCCTCTTCCTGCTCGTCCAGTTCCTCAAGTTGATCTCTACTAACAACATTTCCCTCATATTTCTCACCTAATCCGAAATCATCATCTCTTAATTTCGATTTTTCACTAGTTATATAATGATCATTCTTCACATCTTCTTCATCTTCTTCGTCATCTTCAAAATCTTCTTCTTGTTCACCATCGAAAACATCCTTTTGTTCACTATCTTCAATGTCAAAATCAGTTTTAGGTGCGAACAACCCGGCAATTTTCTCTGCTAACGATTTCTTTGCCATTATTTATTACTTTTACTTGCTATACCTAAATATTTAAATTTTTTTAAACCAGTGCAATATTTAAGATGAGTTGAAAAAAGAGCCAGTGTCGCAAGACATAGCCGTTATTTTTTTATAAACTTTTTTTAATGTCGCGACAATAGCAAATAAGAAAAAAAAAGAAACACACACAAAATGATTCAGAAATCGAAATTCTCTCCTGAAATTGTAACACGAAAGGAGTACAAGTATAGACCACCTTATAGATATAGACCTATATACTTATAGACTTATACACTTATACATTCGTTATGAACTTTTATATACTACTTCTTTCATTTTTCACCCTTGTTTATTCCCTTGGAAAGCAAGGTGATGGACAAGATGACACTCCCACCACCACGACATCACAAACTATAGTATGGGTAACCACTACGATAAATGGACAACTTGTAACTATTTCCACTTATTATAGTCAAAAATTCACCACTAGTTCAGCTGATATTGCTGTTCAATCAGGTGAGATTGGGTTAGGTACTATTTCTGGAAGTGTTGGTGGAATTAGAGAATATTCTCAAGTTACTATAACTCCAAGTGGTGGGGTTGGATCGGGAGCTGGTACAGGTGCTGGATTATTAGGCTTAGTTGCTGTTGTCATTGGTTTGATTTAGTTTGTAAAGTTTTATATGTAATAATAAACATTTTATTTTAAATCAAGTGTAAGTGTATCATAACACACGTAACTTGCGTTCCTGAATTTACACGGACTTCATAGTTAACTGGTATGATATTTACTTAGTCTGTTGATTCGCTAAAAATTTTTTGTTTTTTTCTACCATCGACCCAGCATAAGAAAAAGATTTCTTAAAGGTTTACAAATAGAATCCAAGTCCCTGCTATAACTAAATCATGTCTGAAGAATTAGCTCAACAAACCGAAGAATTATCATTAGATTCCAAGACCGTTTTTGACAGTAAGGATGAATTTACTGCAAAGCATCCTTTAAATGCTAGATGGACCTTATGGTATACTAAACCTCAAGTTAATAAGAATGAAAATTGGCATGATTTATTAAAACCAGTAATTACATTTTCTAGTGTTGAAGAATTCTGGGGGATTTATAATCTGATTCCTCCAGCTAATCAATTACCTTTAAAATCCGATTATCATTTATTTAAAGAAGGAATTAGACCAGAATGGGAAGATGATGCTAATTCTAAAGGTGGTAAATGGCAATTTTCCTTTAATAAGAAACATGAAGCTAATCCTGTGATTAATGATTTATGGTTGAGAGGATTATTGGCTGTTATTGGTGAAACTATTGAAGATGATGAAAACGAAGTTAATGGTATTGTATTAAATATTAGAAAACAAGCTTATAGAGTTGGTATTTGGACTAGGGATTGTGACGATTCAAAATTAAAAACTGTGGGTGAAAGATTGAAAAAAGTTTTACAATTGAAGGATGAACAAAAAGTGGAATTTATTTCTCATAATGCTTCAAATATAAGAGGATCTGAACCACAAATTGTATTGTAAACTAGCTAATTAAGTAAGGTTGAAGTTAGCTAGTTGAAGTATATAGTAATGTATATGCTATGAAATGTAAATTATAATCTAATCTACTTCGGTATCAATAAATTCTTCTACTCGTTCCCAGTACCCTTCTTGTACAACGGTATCATTATGATTTGAATTTTTAAAATTAATTTTAATTTTCACTTGACTTTTCAACTTGCGAAATATTTCATCCATATGACTTGGTGGGACTATTTCATCCTTTCTTGCACTCATTAACATTACTGGAATTTCTGGGGAAATTTTATCAACTAAACTCTCCAGATCCCAAACTTGATGTACTAAAGGAGCGAGATATTTCAACAAGGGAAACACATGAGGAACTGCTTTAGGAATGGATAAAAATGTATTTTCTATTATAACCCCTGAAATTGACTCTCCATAATGAGCGGCAATATATATGGCAACAGCGCCACCTAAAGATCTACCATACAATACAATTGCGCTGGTAGAATATTGTTTATCAGTAGTTAAATACTCCATAACACAATCAGCATCGATTTTCAATCCTTGTTCCAGTGGTTTCCCAGTAGAATTCCCATATCCTCTATAACTATATATAAACACATTATAATTTAATTTTGTATATAACAAATCAATCATTGAAAGACTATATCCTATATTCCCAGCATTGGGAGAAAGAATTAGTATGGTTGTATTGGTATACTCTTCGGAATTTGGGTCATGTTTTAACAGGAAACATTCAAGGGTTTCTCCATCAGGGGTAGTTAATGATACAGGTTCATATTCCATACCATATTCATCAGGTGTTGAAACGTGATTTCTAGCTCCATTAATTGAACTAGGATATATTATTGATGATTGAAAAGTATATAACGACCCGAGGGCTAACGCTGTTAACGCTATTCCAATAGCCGCCATTGGTTTGACAAAATGAATAAGTGTATCCATAAAAAAAATATTGATCAGATATTTTAAAACAAGTTTATATTACTTTTTTTTTTTTTTATTTTTTTTTTATTTTATTTTCTCAAACTGGTTTTTCGGGGTAGTGGAATTATTTAACCCCCCAAGTTGAGAGAAGACTAGCCCCACAGCAGTAGACCCGGGCAAGAACTACGAGGTTTAAACATTAAGAGGAGATTATGAGCTCAAGTCAACTGAACTTGGCTCGATTTGCATTCAACATCTATGGAACATTAAATTCAACTGCTTCAGATACAACAACTTCTTCACCATCACCGACATCGTCATACAACCTGATAAAATCAAAACCACCAGCAAATACTAGCACTACCCCTGGTCGGACCAAACTTGTATATCATTGTGATCGAGAAACCACGGCGCTTTCCCAATTGAACTATCCTTTACTGATTGCCAATTCTGATTTGGGCTCTCATCATGCTGTAATTGGAGGAAAGAATTATTTACATTTACTTTGTCTAAGTTCTGGTCAACGACATATCCTACATGATTTAAATTTACTCGACAATCCTTATTCTAGAGTAGTACCGAAACTCTCGTCAATTAATACCATCAAGACTCATGAAAATACCATAGCATGTGGGTTATCCAATGGGATTATCTCAATATATAAATTAACTCCGCTGGGGAAACTGAAATTAGCCAACAAATTAATTGATCATAAACGTACTATAAATAGTATAGATTTTATACGAGACCGTGAAGACTTGTTACTTTCCGGATCTCAAGATGGATCAATTAAACTTTGGGATTTACGAGTTACAAGTAATAATAAACCAATAGTTACACTTCAAGCCAATAATATGCATTCGGATCCAATTCGAGCTTGTCAATATTCTCCTCATTCAAGTCATAAATTAACGGTGTTATCAGTGCATGATTCAGGAGCATTATGTAAATTTGACTTGAGATCAACCAGTAGTACAACAACTAGTTATTATCCTGATCGGAAATGGAATTTACATTCCGGTCCCGCATTATCATTACATATTCATCCGGAATTAGAATATGTTGCTACAGCAGGTAGAGATCAAAAGATTTGTGTGTTTAATTATAGTGACGCAAGTCAACTGGGAGGAGCAGGAAATAGAGCTTCGCCTGAACATATGATAAATACTTATGGACCTATAGTTAAAGTTAGATGGAGTACTTATGATACTAGTAGTACTACTAGTGGTACCAAGAATCAATTATTTAAATATGATATTGCTTGTCTGTACCTTAATGATGATTCTACAGTCACGGTATATAATCTCAAGCGGAAATATATCCCAAAACAAATAATCACAAGTGATTCAAATAAACCAATTCTGAATTTCCTTTGGGCACAAAATCAACAACATGTTTCAAGTTTATGGTGTTTAACTAAATCAAACGTATTCACCAGTTATGACCTTGATGATCCTATTGATTCAAGTATTACTCGACCCTTGGATGAATTAACTAAAGTTTCAATGTCTTGGAATAACAATTTTGGTGATTTTTCCTTTGTGAATCAAGTAGATTTAACTGATGAAGAATCTTCCTCGATTGTTTCTGAATTTGATGAATCATTGGAAATGACTAGAAGTTATACATATTCAGGCGGTGAACACCATCATCTGGAAGAAGATCTTGAGCATGCCATATCTGATTCACGGTCAAGTCTTGTTCTGGCTCCTACAGTTCCTGGTTCTAATATCAACAGTTCTCCCTTGGATATGAAACCACCTTTGGTTAGATCATATACCCACAATCCCAAACCATTATCGTCTTCTCCTATAGCAACTACAAGTTTTGCACGACCTAGACTTAATAGAAACTCATCTGCCCTGACCACTCATGATTTTGGATCTTTCCCAGCTCCTTCTCCTCCGCCTCCTCCACCGGCTCCACCACTACCACCATCTGGACCCACTCCACAATCTCGAAACAAGAAATTACCCCAGACGACAGCTACCACCACAGCAACTACCATGACAAGTTCTCCATATGTCATCCCTGTAAGTTTAGGAATCCCCAGTAATGACGAATATATCTTTCGTACATTGGCAATGGGATATGTTGTTAAAATCCCCGATGGATTTGTCCTTGCTGATGTATTAAAAATGAATGCTGATGTAGCTGAAGATGCTGGTGTTTTAAGGTATGCCCTGATTTGGAGATTACTTGCAATAACCACCGAACAAATTGAATTACCTAAACTTGATACTTCACAAATTATCCCTGAAATTGAACCTATTGCAGAACAACCAAAACCTGAAAGTGCTATCCCTACAGTTTCAGAAAAATCCATATCTAGTGATTTAAACTTTGTTGGATCTTTTAATTCACCAACGGCAACAACAAGTAAACCAGAACATGTTGAAGGGTTTGAACAAAACAATTCAACCAGCACTACTAATCTGGATCTTTTACCTCTTGGTTCTTCAATTTCAACCACGACAAAACCTCATTGGCATGATTTAGATAATGAGAATCTTCATGTTATGAATACATTCAATTCAAGTCCTACTTCAGTGATTGGAAGTAGTAGTAACCATACATATAGTTCTATGGGATTAAGTACTTCTCCAGTTGCGGCAATTCGACCATTGACTACAATTTCCCTGAAACCATTAATTCTTCAACGGAATGAATTATTTCTTGAAAAACAACAAAGTTCAACCAATACCGTTAAAAGTGGTCTAACTATGGCATTATCTGAAGTAGAACAACAACAAAAACTTCAAGATACACCAGCATGGGGGAATTTACAAAATTTAGTTCGTCATGCAGTTGATTATAGTTTGCTACAGGGGGATATTATATTTGTTGCTACGGTGGCATTACTTTTATATGAAACATATCCTAATATAATCACGCGTGATGAATGTCTTGAATGGATTGGAACATATGTTGATATTCTTCGTCGGAAAAGAATGTTTGTTCAAGCCGGGAATATTATAAACAGTTGTCCATTAAGTATATTGACTACATTGGTTAACAAACAACAATTTTCCACAGATATAACTCCGAAATTTTTCTGTTGTTGGTGTAGCAAATTATTAGAGACAACTCACAGGGGTTACTACTATTGTCAAGAATGTAAATTGGCTCAACTGAATTGTATATATTGTCATGAACCATGTGAAGGATTAGCGATTGTGGTTAGTTTAAAATGTGGACATCGTGGTCATTTTGGATGTTTAAAAGAATGGTTTATCGAGGGAGAAAACATTGAATGTCCTGGTCCTGGATGTGATTATATATTAAATTAATATTATATCATTAGTTTCTATATATGGTTTAACTAAATTATATTTAACAACATATATTCCATCTCGTTTAAGTTCTAATTCTTCGTCATTGTCTATAAAGAGTGTTATTGGTTTGTCGGATTTGACTTTGATAAATACATGTTGGTTTATATCTGGAGTAGTTATCATCAGTTGTCCACCACTGGTATCATCAAGTAATGTTAAACTTGCAGGGACTCGTTTAAGAAAACAATTATTGTATAGTTGAGTTAATAAATGACCATATTTATGTAAATAATGTTTCTCCTGTGACGTTAACAATTTACTATCTTCCTGTTCCTCTTGTTGATTTATATAATATATGGTAAATTTATCTAATTTAGATAATCTAGTTCGGAAATAAACTCGTACTAAATAACATAATCGTTCAATTTCCGTTTCAATAATCATCATATTTAATTTAAATTCACTTGAGGACCCATTCATATCACCATATTCATTTGAATCAACTAGATATTGTTGTTGATTTGAAATGGCAGTTAATACTGTGGTTAAGGTTGATTCAGCAAACGGAAGTAGTTCAGGTGACATACGTTCGTTAATCATGGCTGTAATTAAATCATGGTGGATATTGGAAGTTGATACAGTGTTTGTTGAAGATTCTTCAAATTCTTGAAGAATATCATCTATGTTCATTTTTAACAAGACAACTATCAATGTGAATCAACAAACCCTTTTAGAAAAAAAAAATTGTGACGCGTAAATACTTGACAAGGTGTTTTAGTTTTGTTGTGCTCAGTCCAGTGTGTGATGGATCGACAATTATTACTTGAGCAGAAAAGACAAAGACTTCAAGAGTTGAAACAGAGACGAAGTCAACAACACCAGAAAAAAGATCCTGATGTGGATGTAGATGCAATTATTGATAGTTTGAATAAACAAAAAGATGATGTGGCGTCTATCCTGGTAGGTATTGATGTATCTACTCAAACAATCGAACAAGTTAAACCAGTGCATACTGAAGGAATACGATATGACAAGGCTATTCAAACAATAGAAGATATTCAGGAAGAACCAAAAGTTCAAGATCAACCAGTAAAGACCAATCAATTAACTTCAAAACAACAAATATCAGAATCTGAATTAAATCAAGCATTATCTAATTCACTTAAATTACTTAATAAACTAACAGTAACTTCAACAATTGAACTTGAACTGAAACAACAAACTTCTCCTGATGTTGAATCAGGGTACTTCCATGAGGTATCTACAATAACACCCACTACTGGTGGTTCTATTATTGATATGGACATTTTTGAAGATTTAATTGCAATTGCTTATAAGAATTCCAAATATTCAGCAATTGTATATTCCAATTCCAAACCTCAATATTTCCTAACTTCCATATCTGAAATAACAATAATTCAATTTGATATTAACAACTCTAATAGAATTATTGTTGGTTGTAAAAATGGAACAATATCAATCTATGAATTATCTTCACAACTTTCACCAATTGTATCACCAACATTAACCACACCATTATATTCAACATTATTCAAACAACACAATCATCATCACAACTTTACACTTCATACAAATCCAATTATTCTAATTACTCAACTTAAAATCAATGATAATAATTGTTTAATTACAGTTTGTAAACGAGGTATTATAAACTTATGGTCAAGTAATTTATTAGCAGTACCTAAAATGGATTCAATCAACCTCTTTGAAGGCAATAGTCACATTACCATATCTTTCATTTCCCATGCTATATTCACCAGTAATCAACAACATTATATCGACTCAAGTTATTTGAATTCTCTTGTGTTTATTGGTGATGGCAAGATATACGGTCTAAACAAGGATAAGTCAACACGAGTGATCCAAACTATGGAGTCAGGTATAACTTCAATAATAACTGATGTAGCTGAAATAGATTCTTCTCTAATTACATCTCACATGGAGTGGAGTATCAAGGTATGGAAAGAGGATGCCATTACCATCCCAGTTCCTTATTTGGTAAAAAAGATAATTGTTCGTCCAAACCATGATAAACAATTTATTACAATTTCCCATAAACCTTTTCCTACAGTTGATTTATGGGATTTATCAAAAAGATTATATGTCCCCATTGTTACTGTTTGTCAATATAAAGTAGAAACTGTTGAATTTAACAAGGAAGGAACTCAAATAATTCTTGGGAAAACTGAAGGTGCTACAACCGTGTTGGATATTGATGAGGTAATAGAAGCGGAAGTTATAGAATACGATCAAGGAATATAGTATTTAAAAGAATTGATTATATAATCTATCTCTAGGTCTAATTAAAATGTCATTACTTTCTTGTGGTTGATCAAGTTCAATACAATCATTAGTTGCAAGAACTAATAATTCAAAGAAACATCGAGTGGTTTGTCTTTTAGAGTTAACTTTATTGTTTATAGTACCTAATGGAAGTTTGTCCTTGTTTGCTAAATCATTCTCAACTAATTGATTTAATGTAAGTGAATCTTGGTCTTTTGTAATAAGCGTTCGTAATTCCTCGGCGATTTGGATAGTACTATCACCCAGAACAACATATTCTTCAGGAAGTATTTCTTCTTCTGGTTGTTGTTGTGGTTGCTCACCTTCAGATTCATTAAAATCAGGCAAGGATAAATCAAAATCAATAGAATCATCAGGAAGGTTAAAATCACCATATTGTTCCTGTTCATATTCCCGCTGTTGTTGTTCTTCTAAATCAGCAATTTCAGCACATCTAGCTTGTAATTCTTCATTTAAATCAAGTAATTTTCTCCGTTTATTACAAACAGGCATACTTAATTCATATACTAATTGTAATTTCTCACTTTGAGTAAGATTAACCGTGATGTTACCCAGTAATAACGCGGCTTGATTATCACGTAATGTTTGAATTGATATTCCTGCAAGATCTTCTTGTGAATCAATAATTAATTTTCGTTTATTTGTGATAATACCCTCGTCTGTGATTCCGGTACGTCTTATTCTAGGAGGAGCTTGAACAGGAACAACCGGAGTCTCAGCTTGTTCTTGTTCTTGTTCCGGTTCTTCTATGATAGGATCTTCAAATTGTAAAGGCACACCTAAATCCAATTCAAATATATCCTTCAGTCCAATATCTAAAACTGACATTTCTCGTTCATCATCACCCATGGTTATATTTCTTCCAATTTCTACACTATCATCCATACCTACATCTAAATCGAAGTCAAAATCATCATCACCGCCATCATCACGATTCATATCCATAGGATTTTCTTCTTCATACCTTGGAAATTCAACTGATTGATCATAGTCCATTGTATGTTGTTGTTGTGGTTGCTGACTGAAAAACCCGCCAATATTAACCTGTTCCTCGTCATCATCTAAATTCAATTCATCTTGATAAAGTAATCCAAACTTCCCAACTTGATCAGGTAAAGTAACAGTTTGTAAATTAATCATAGTGTTTTGAACAGGTAAATTAACCATGTCACTTTTAGCAATTTTAAAACTACTTTTCAATTTATACAAAATATCATGGGCATCATCCAATAAGTACTTGGTCTTACGGGAATATATCTTAACTATCCCTAATAACAATTGTCCTGAAGCTCGAAGAGTTATTGTATCTTCACCATTAGTTATTAATTGAGTAGATTGAATAATATCAGTATTTAAGAATTGAGTCTTGGTCAATTTACGATCATAATTGGCAGCAAGCCAGATATGACTTAATGGTCCGTCTTTTGATGTTAAAGTAGTAGCAAGCATTGGCGCTGAAGTGTGTAAAGAAAGACGTGTATGACGATTTCTATTTTGTTTATAAAGGGTTTTTTTAAAAAGACGCGAAATGTTTGAAATTTTGCAAGCGCGTAATTTTCTCGGGGTTTATTTTTTGGGCCACAAATAAGAATGAGCGGGTAACTCCTCTTTCGGTGTTAAGGTACTACCATATTTACAACTCTAAGTAAAGAAAGCATTGTTTAGAAGTAGTTGGGATTTGAATGTCATCTGTCTTAAGAGAACGTTTGAAAATTGATAGGCAACAATCTGCTCTATATATCTGTACTGACCAAAGGAAAGGATTTGAGGACTTACTAACAGAATGGAAGGTATCACAATTCTTGTATAGACCTTACTTCTTGGTATCGCCAAATGAACAACACACCTGTACATTCCCAATTATGATTCTTAGTTACCACTGATATATTTCGGTGATAAATTTCTTGCTTGTTCTACATAGAGCAACTGCAGCATTTAAATTTTTTTTTTAAATTTGCAATTTCCTTTAATGGTGCGAAGTTGCAAATAATTGAGACAGTATAATGTCTTAAATATAACCCAAGAGAAACGTCAATGGAATTTCACTTGTAAGCCTTCAGTAATTTGTCCCAACGATGAAGTTAATCAATCTCTTGACATATTCATTAATGACTTCTCCTATCCTAGCGGAAGAAATCAAAAACCAGGGGAACCCTAATATAGTTACGAAAATAATCACTGAATATGAAACTAAATTTGAAACATCTACCGTTGTACTCACTGTTGTTGAAGAAGAGAATCCAACTACTGTGACTTTTTCTGGATGTATTGAACCTGATTGTCAGGGGAAATTATTACTTTGGAATTTACCTATATTAGTTCTGTTATAGTTGGCTACCAAATTTCAATTAACCAGGTTAATTCTGGCCTATGTTACAATTCCAACAATGTAAATTTAAGCAGTTATTTTGCTTAGTGTATTTAATTTTGTACTTAATGCTTGGTTGTCTATTTTGGCTAGTAAATTACCCAAATTTAAATAAAAATTAATACAAAGTTTCAAATATTACAATATTTAAGAGATGGTTACTTCTTGTAGCTCTCTACACGATACTTCTAAACCTAAGTTCACTCAACTATTAGAAAAGTTGAAAACTCGCTTAGTTCTGGTCAACTCCACACTTTTCAATTTCTCACAATTTGCAATCTTGAAAATTGTTGTAACCACAAATGCAACGTTATTTTTTTTTCGTATCAAAAACCAGCTAACCAACACTCTTTGACACTTACCACAAATCATTAATCAACCATGTCATCAGCGAATCTACAAACCAAACTAGATACATCACTAAATGATATCCTTAAAACCCTGGGATATATCTTTGAAATCCTTAATAATAATAAAAAACAATCAAATCTTCTAACTGGACCAAATAATCAACTTATTACACCACAAATAATCACACAATTACTGAATCAAATGGTTAAATTTGATGATATACTAGATGAAACAATCACGAAATTTAATGATGCACGATGGTGTGTTGATCAAATGGTGGAGAATAAACAACGACAAGAAGAAATGAAAATTAAAGAAGAAATGGAACGGGCTAGACGATTAAAAGAAGAACAAGAAGAGAAAGAAAGACGGATAAAGCAAGAACAAGAAGAACAAGCTAGGGCGGCTAAAGCTGCTGCTGAAGCCAAGGCAAAAGCAGAGGCGGAAGCAAAGGCTAAGGCTGAAGCTGAAGCAAAAGCCACACAAGAAAGAGAAGCTCAAGCTAAAAAGAAAAAGGAAGATGAAGCAGCGGCGGCAGCAACAGCTGCCATGGAAGCACTTGCTAAGGAGGAAGCTGAGGAGAAGAAAAGACGAGAACAAGAACAACAAGCAGCAGCTCAGAAATTACAACAACAAAATGCCAATAATTTCAATGCATTTGAAGATTTCACCACTGATTTGGATCTTAATGATGTTCTTGGAAATAATACTGATACCAATACCGACATGCTTTCGTTAAATTATGGTGATTTAGGTCTAGATATGCCAATTGATTCAAATGATAATACAAGAGGAGGAAGTGGGAATCTTGCATCTCCATCAGGAATAACTTCTGAAGTAATATTAGATAATAATGATGAAGATAATATGGATCTTGATATGAATAATTTATTAGGTAATGATGAACTGATTTTAGATGGGCTTAATATGAGCTTTATTGAATCGGGTAATGAAGGAGCTACTGGAGCCAATGCACAATTACCTACTGATGGTGATGGTGAATTTGATGTCGACAATTTCTTGAGTCAATTTGGTGCCAATGATTAATAATACTTAAATAGCTATGTAGCGCACTTCCTAATTAGGCAATCAACCTTGATCCAATGAAAATGCGTAAAAAATTGTATACAGGAAATACGTTTCGGACAACCAAATGAAAAAAAAAAAATCCAGACCAGAAGAAATAGTGTATAGCCTTTAACTAGTTCAATATATCTATAGCAAAATGTTTAGACAAGCATTCCGTCAAGTTGCTAAGCAATCATCCGTCGTTAGAAGAACCTACGCCACTGAAGCTGTTGCATCTGATGCCTTGAGATTATCACTTGCTCTTCCTCATCAAACTTTATATGCTGATTCTGAAGTTGAACAAGTTAATTTACCATCAGTTAATGGTGATTTAGGTATTCTTGCCAACCATATTCCAATTGTTGAACAATTAAGACCAGGATTATTAGAAATCATTTCCAAGACTGGTGAAACTGAACAATATTTTGTTTCTGGAGGAATTGCCACTGTTCAACCAGGAAACAAATTAACTATTTCTGCCATTGAAGCGTTTAAACCAGAACAAATTGATTCTCATGCCGTTAAGAACTTGATTGCTGACGCTCAAAAGAGAGCTGATTCTACCGATGAAGTTGTTGCTGCTGAAGCCACCATTGAATTGGAAGTTTTAGAAGCTTTATCCCATGTTGCCAAATAAGTTAACCTATAAATAAATAAATACAATCATCACCACCACACCTGATTTATTTTGTATATGTGAACTTGAGTTGGTATTGAAAAGTTATAGATAATTTATTTACAATATCAAACTTGGGTCATGTGTATTCATTATATAAACAATAAAATATTTTTACGAATAGAAGAGTGTAGAAGTTGTTGCAGAAGCTTGTAGGAATTACTGGGGTTTTCTGTAAAAACAGTAGCGCGTTGACGAAATGGAGTGAAAAATAAGAGTCTAAACATATGTATTCTACTAATATACTCAATATATCTCTAGGACAACCTAATTATCAGCCTCTTTGGTGTCAATAGCTTGAAGATATTCATAAAAGAAAGCATGCAATTGTAAATGACCATCAAACTTCAACTTCTCATCAACACTATGAGCATTAGTATCCTTTAAAAAGTTTTGAACAAAATAAGGAGAATATCTAAAGATATTTCTGGTTAAATTCCAATAATGTCTAGTATCAGTATTACCAGTCATAATTGCTGGCGTAGTAATAACTGGATAATCAAGATCTGGGAAAACTAAATCTTCAAATACATGTCTTGTAACCCCAGCTAAATAAGCCCATACTTTATCATTCAAAGGAGTTGTAGGTGCTGGTGGAAGTCCACCAGATTCAGTAACTACAAATTCACCCAATTGATTATTTGGTTCACCATAAACATATTGGTCAAACGCCTTAACTGAAAGCTTATGTTTCTTGGCAAGTTTAATTACTCGTTTAACAAAATGTTGTTTAACTTCATCATTACTTGATTCAATTGCAACTCGATGATTGACTAATAATCTCGTGACTTCAGGTAATGCATTATTCTTTTCACCACCATGAATAATATCTAAAGCTTGTGAAGTACCAACCAAATATCTGGTAAATCTATTACTAGTAATATATTTAAGTAATTTTTTATTGGCACGACGATTATAGCCAGCTTTCAAGATTGTTCTTTTAAACAACTTATCAATCTTTCTCTTAGGGTCATGTTCAGCCAAACATTGATAATAACCAAGGATAGGGTTTTTACTAGTCAAGATCGGTTTATATGGATCCTTCTCAATCATATATCCCAATTCAGAAATTATACCAATAGATGTATGATCTGGTGGCGTAGAAGAATGTCCTCCAGGAGTAGTCAACTCAGTGGTAATATCAAAATACCCCTTTTCACCAGTGCCTGGGGTAGCAATAATAGTATCAGTCAAACTATCAAAAGTTAACCCCGCACCTTCGTCAATAATAGCATATAAGGAATCCTTACCTAATTTTTCTTCCAAATGAAGAGCGATATTTCTTGCTCCGATAAAACCCAGAGATTCTTCATCAAATCCAAATGCAACAAGAATACTTCTTTGTGGTTTATAATTTTGAGAAAGTAATAATTCCAAAGTTTCCAAAATTGCAATCACAACATTTTTACAATCTGCTGCACCTCTTCCATAAATATATTCTCCATCATAATGACCTGATAATGGAGGATAACTCCAATCTGAAATAGTATCTTTTTGAACAGGGACTGTATCTTGATGTGCCATTAACAAAATAGGTTTCAAAGCACCAACCGACCCCTTCCAACTATAAAGTAACCCATAAGTGTTGATACGTTCAATTTTCAAATTCAGATAAACCAAGGGGAATGTTTGTTCCAAGTATTCGTGGAACTTTTCAAATTTTGCCCAAAATTCAGGTGCTTCAGAAACCTCGGGCAAATTATCAGCTATTTGAGTATCAATTTGAATAGCTCCTGACAAATTTTCAATTGATTTGTTTCTATACTTTTCATCAAACAAGATTGAATGAGCAACAGTATTATTGTTCTTGAATGATTTGCGGGAAAATGACTTGGGAGCAATTGGTTCATAAAGCGGACATAAACCTTGAGAAGTTTTAAAATGGATGTGGGACAAAAGGTAAATCAGAGCAAGGATCAATGCAATTAATCCTCCTCTAGTCATATTGTTTCTCGACCCAGTGGACTTGGACTCTTTTTCTTCAATAAGTCCAATCATATTTGGTTGTTGTTATACTGGGGTTCTCGAATTACCTAAATTGGTTAATTTCTAGAATGGTTAATTTGAGATCTCCAAATAAGGTTTTTTGTCCAAAATACACGACTTTGGTGCCATGTGAAAATTCAAATATGAGGGATGTTAAAGAAAATGTGGCTCTTGGAAAGGTGCTAATACCAAGTTTGAACATTTGATTTGTCAAAGTGAGTTTGAATAGTTGCTTAGTTTTCTGAAAATTGGATTTACTGGCTTCGGAAGCAATCGCCTAATTCCGAAAAATATTCCTGGTTTGGACTTAGATAAACTGTATAGGAAACATGTTTTGGTAGATGATTTGGGAAACCTGTTCCAACCTTGCTAAAATAGGAGTGTGTAGTATTAGCTTTAGGTAGTTAGATATATTCTAGATTTATGTTCTTGTGAAATTTTAGTATTCTTCCTTTTAATGCCAAAAGTACTTCTAAAAGTTGACAAATTCTTTTCAAAACTATTCAAAACGTATAGACATGGTTATTTTTATATTCTTTCAAAGTTATTGAGCTGTTCAAAGCAATTTAATTTACTTACGAAGGAAATCTCGAACATGAACGTCTATATATAAAAACTAAATTTGCAACTAGTCACATGATACCCCTCGATATTAGTCCAAAAATAATCAATAATATTTTTTTCGTTAATTTTTGTACACCGTTGTTTTGACCTTCTTTGTCAAGGGAAAAATCCTCCCCCACCCCTTTTTCGAAACAAAATTAATTAAAGTGTGTGTTTACATAATTTCTCGAATGTTTATTTATAAATTAAATTAGTAAATAATACACATCTTTCTTAAACCTATCAGGTTTTTTTTTATGGCTTCTAATATCGCCAAGACAGGGTCTTCATTTCTCGTTCTAACCGAGCAATGCCCCTCCGTCAAACCTAAAACTTCAGGGAAAAAAAAACCAGCCCAAACGAAAAAAAAATCTGTTCCACAAAAACTTGCAAATTAATTCAAAACGGGACAAAATAAAAAATTATCCGAAAAGAAGGTCCATTTCCCCAGACATAACATCCAAACATCAATATCCCACACATACCTCCACGTCGAATTTAATCCAAAAACTAATTCAATTGTTTTGGATTAACCCGCCTTGTGTAATAATATCAATATCTACACATTAATATACCAGCCCACAAAAACTGTTTTTTCAACGATTTGAACAATGAACGGTGTTGGGTTATTGTTTTCTAATTTTTTGCGTGGGGATGATGAAGAGGAGGGGGGGAACGACCATGTGAAGCAGCGCCGATGGAACAACAAAAAAAAATAAATGCCTGACCTTCCTTCCGTAAATCTTTCCACTGACCGCACGATTTTCACCCACACATCAGATTTCAAAATTAATTAAATTAGATATTGGTTGGGTTTGGAGAAACTTTTCAAGTATAAAAAGGGGTGGCATTTTCTTTTTATTTTTGAAAAATTTTTAGTTTCCTCCTTTCCCTTTTTAATTAACTTTCATATTTTATATTCACATCACACAATGGTTGCTAATCCATCTTTAGTCCTTAACAAAATTGACGACATCACTTTTGAAAATTTCGAAGCCCCAGAAATTGTCGAACCAACTGACGTTATTGTCGAAGTTAAAAAGACTGGTATTTGTGGTTCTGATATCCATTACTATGCTCATGGTAAAATCGGTAACTTTGTTCTTACCAAACCAATGGTTTTAGGTCATGAATCTGCCGGTATTGTTTCTCAAGTTGGTAAAGGTGTCAAGAATTTCAAAGTAGGTGACAGAGTTGCCATTGAACCAGGTATTCCATCAAGATTATCCGATGCTTACAAATCAGGTAAATATAACTTGTGTCCTCACATGTGTTTTGCTGCTACTCCAAACTCAACTGAAGGTGAACAAAACCCTCCAGGTACTTTATGTAAATATTTCAGATCTCCAGAAGATTTCTTGGTTAAATTACCAGATCACGTTTCCTTAGAATTAGGTGCTATGGTTGAACCATTATCTGTTGGTGTCCATGCTTCTAGATTAGGTAAGGTTTCCTTTGGTGACAATGTTGCCGTTTTCGGTGCTGGTCCAGTTGGTTTATTAGCTGCTGCCACTGCCAAGACTTTTGGTGCTGCTAGAGTTATTGTTATTGATATCTTTGACAACAAGTTACAAATGGCCAAAGACATTGGTGCTGCCACTCACGTTTTCAACTCCAAGACTGGTGGTGATTACAAGGATTTAATTGCTGCTTTTGATGGTGTTGAACCAAATGTTATTTTGGAATGTACTGGTGCTGAACCATGTATTGCTATGGGTGTTCAAATTGCTGCTCCAGGTGGTAGATTTGTTCAAGTTGGTAATGCCGGTGCTGCTGTTAAATTCCCAATCACTGAATTCGCCACTAAAGAATTAACCTTGTTTGGATCTTTCAGATATGGTTATAATGATTATCAAACTGCAGTTAACATCTTTGATGCTAACTATAAGAATGGTAAAGACAAGGCTCCAATTGATTTCGAACAATTGATCACCCACAGATTCAAGTTTGATGATGCTATCAAGGCTTATGACTTGGTTAGAGCTGGTTCTGGTGCTGTCAAGTGTTTGATTGATGGTCCTTTATAAATAATTTGATATGATTTAATTTTTCTCTAATTAATAGACTTGTAGGTCACATTGAATGTGATTTTAATAAATGGTTGGATGATAAAAATAGCTAGTGTAGAAGAGTAGCAGGTCAGTTAGCCTAGACATAACCCAGGTTGTTGCAAAAAACCAAACCTATATTAACACCTGCATATAGTCCACGCAGACATTTTTTTAATCCACCAAAAAAATTTTCAAACTTCAATATACCAGACCATACAAGCTAAGGGAACTGCTATATAGGAACAATATGAGTTTAACACCACAACAAGCATTTAGTAAGCTTCCGGCCAAGCTTCATAACTTCTTTATTAAATATCCTCCTCGTCCATTTGGTCAATATGCCGCTGGTAAATCCACAATAAATGATCCAAATCTTAATCCATTTTTCCCAAATAAAAATGTTGAAAATGGTAAATGGCATGAACCTGTGTTTTCACGTCGTAGATCGGCAGATTTATATAAAATGGCATATAAATTTGGTATTCATGATTTATTACCTCCTATGCCTAGAAAGTTCTATCAAGATAAATATGATAATAAGAATTGGATGAGAGGGGTATTATGGCAAAAGAAATCTAAATGGGAACGAGAATTACCTGCTAAATTAGAAGCTAGAAAGGAAGCTCTTGAAAATATGGATGATATTATTATTGAAAAGAGACCAAGTTATAGAAAACAACTTGAAAAACAACAACAAAAGAAAAAGACTTGGTTTTAGTAGTGAGATATATATATTTGTACATAGTGAAATTAAAAACAATAATGCATTAAACTTTTTTAGAAAGCTCTTGTTGGACGTCTTCCCTTACCTCCTCTCATAGAACCAACTCCCCTCTTGGATGTTGCTGTGGTTGGCTTGGCACTGGGTCCAGCACCCTGATTTTTTATTTTCGTTACTGATTTAGCTAATATTGAATCAATATTCAATTCATCTGGAAATAAGATTTGTCTTATTTGACTTCCTCTAATATTTATAAATTGTAATAATGTAGCATCTTGTAAAGGTTGTTGTAATTTAACATTTTTAAGAGAAAGATTCATCAGGGGTGAACATGATATAAGGGTCCCATTTATTGTTGTTCCATTTTTAAGTTCAACCGTCACTGGTTGATTTGTTGAATTGGGAATATTCATAAGAAATCGAACTAATTTCATTGTATGTGTCTTTACTTGTCGTTTTGCTTTCTATATCATCAAGTTTATCTTTGGGTTGGTATTTTTTTTCCCTCGGAATTTTGAATGGCAAAAACAAAAATAAAATCTCGGAATTTGTGAGTTGGCATATTTGTCAGACGAGAACGAAACATAAAAGCTGAAGATGCCCGACAACGCTATTGTTGCTAGTATAAAGAGTATTCCTCCAGTGACGCGATTCT
The DNA here is from genome assembly GCA_003676035.1 of Spathaspora sp. JA1. Taxonomy (NCBI): domain Eukaryota; kingdom Fungi; phylum Ascomycota; class Pichiomycetes; order Serinales; family Debaryomycetaceae; genus Spathaspora; species Spathaspora sp. JA1. Next base: position 19,849 of record NSGQ01000065.1, on the reverse strand, counting down.
TCACCATCGCATCAGTGATTGCGTGTTTGATAATGTCTACTGCGGGGCCCTCAAGTTTCAAATATATGTATATTAATTACGATAGGATAGTAGACGATTATTATGATAGTGTTAGACCAGTATTGACAGACCCCAATGCTAAATATTATCAGATTTTATATACAATTTTGGAATTTGTGGCTCAAATATACAAATTTGGTACATCAATGTTTATCCCTGCTGGTATTGGTTCACCAAATAGATTTCAAGCTATACTTGATATCTATTTTTTCTATACATTTTCCAATCATTTAGAAGGCTATGAAGGGAAATTTAGGGGGAATTTTGCTGATTATCTTTGGTATGTAATTATATGTGGGACTATGATCCATGTAATTACTTTGGTATATGACGTTTTCTTCCATGATTTGCTTTTCCCCCATGAAATGCTTCTTGCTTGTGTTACATATAATTGGTCAAGATGCTTTAAAAATGCAACTATAAATCTTATGGGGATTGTTCCTATTAAAGCTTACTATTTACCCTTGGGGAATCTTTTGATCAAGTTGATTTTAGGTGGTCCTCAATCTTTAATAGATACTTTGATTGGAATAATTACCGGTTATTTATATCTTTGTATTCAATCAAATACTATGCCGATTTATAATTTATTCCCCGGAGCTTATGGAAGTGCACCACCAAAGCAACATACTCTGGGGAGAAGAGTAGGAATGTCAGGGTCTGCTCCTTCTTGGGATCAACCACCAACCCATGGAGGTTTAGGCTCTAATGCCCCTGATTATATTGGAGATTCTATTTATGATAAAGGGTATTTAAAGGCTCCGCCAGCAATATATAAATGGTTGGCTTATCCCAGTGATCGATCAGTTAGAGTTACTGCATTTACTGATTTTAAAGGTAAAACTGTAAGGGGAACAAGAGAAGGAACAACACCAAGTCAACCAACTAGTACTGGTGTTAGTAGTGGATATTCTTGGTTTGGAGGTAATGAATCAGGTAGTTCTGGTGCTGCGTTTAAAGGTAAGGGTCAACGTTTAGGAGGTTAACTTGTTAACTTCTATATTTATATATATATGAATATTTAGTGGTTCTTGTAGGTCAGATGAGTAGAATTGTCTCTGGTTGTACTTGCAATAAAAACATTTTGAGCCACGTTTAGTTACGGGTGTGGGGACGTACGTTTACTCGCAGATTATGTAGTACCTCGTCCTGCTTCAAACCTACAAACTTATTAAGGAAATAAACAAACTAACTACATCGATACTTGTACGCTTAGCGCTAAAACTCCCCTCAGTGCAACTGAAACTAGAGAACCTTTTTCAGTTGAAAACAATCACATCATTTCGCATCTATTTTCTTTTTTCCTCAATAAGTCTGTCTCTCCACCTATCTTCCGTCTGTTTATGTAAAGACATTACCTGTTAGTAATCAACACAGACCCCCTTTTTCTTTTTTTTTTCTTAGCAGAATTCAATTGTTTAACATTCTACCTTGTTAGTTATTACATTTTAGAGTAATACTACTGGTTATTGATACACTTATAGACTAATTAAGCAAATATGCCAAGTACTCCAAAACAAGGCCCGTCATCGCGCCCCACGGCACCTCCCCTATTAGGTGATGACATCTCATTGCGAAGTTCAAGTGCTGCTGCCATGAACATGCTGTCAACTACTAGTTTACGTAATAGATCCGGTTCTAAATCACGACTTAGATCTTCCAAATCCATAGCCATGCCTAACCCAAGTGGATCCACAACAACTCCCAATCGTCCTAGTATGAAACGCATGGGATCAATGTCAGTTGCCCACACTCCGAAATTAATATATTCCGTTGATGATGATGTAAATGATTATGTCGATGAAGAGATGGATAAGGTTACTGAAGAACCTCCCATTGTTAAAAATCAAAGTGATCGGGATTATTTAGAAGGATACAATGATGCATTAAAGGCATTGATGCAACGTAAACTTAAAAGTCCTCTGGTTCAACCACGACTGACTCCCAAACCAGAAGCGGAGATTAATGAAGATGTTCAGAAAATTGAAGAGACAATTGCTCAAGATTTATTACATGCTGAAGAGAATATTCGTATGCTTGAAGAAATTGACGTTTCTAGTAGAAGAACAAGCGCAGTAGATAGTTTAGTCGATGGAGTGAATGACGATACCGTTGCAGGCGACCTTACGAGTGAGATACAAGAATGTAGCGAACAACAACAACAACAAGACGAGGAACTTGACAACGACGATGTCTCGTCGATTGATAGTGTTGAATCGTTAAATTTGCGAGAACGTCAAGATGCAATTAATTCTACACATCCATTTGGGATTAAAATTTGGAAACCTTCATTATATAAAAAGAAAAGATCAGTGGCTGCTCGTGCCGAAGAAGATATTCATGATTTTGATCCTCTTCGTAAACCTGCCAGGATATATTGGGGAGTTATAGTTACTAATTACTTATGGTCGTTAACTGCCGGATTATTAATTTATATTATATGTTTAATTGGGGCAACATTTGTGTTTATATTTTCTGGGTTTGCCGTACAACAAAAACTGAGACCTTATGTAAAGTTGTTTTTGAAATTAGGGAGATTTTGGTTATATCCATTTGGGAAATTTGTATTATTAAATAAAGATGAGAATTATATTGACGAAGATCAAATATTTGGCCGTACAATCAATGAATTTCATCAATGGAGATTACAAGAAGAAGGAAGATTGTTTTTCGCCCCACCCAGAAGAAATACCAATACTAATGGTGGTGGAGAGTCGCGTCCCTTGATAAAAGATCACAAGGGAAGACCATTACGTGATGCGTATTCCTCCTTGGAAGAAGGGGGAAACTCCCAAGCACATGCTTTGACTGAAGAAGAGGACAATGACGAAGAACAAGATGATAATATTAAAATGAGATTCTTTGGAAGAGGAAGATGGAGTCCAGGTAGACTTGCATTTTATGTTTTCTTTTATGGGATTTTACAACCAATTTCATATTTCATTGGATTATTATGTTGGTTAATTGTGTTTACTATCCCCATGGCCAATATCACCGGTACTATCAATGATCATTTACGTCGTCACCCCTTGGCACTTGATTTTGAATTAGAAAAGGAATATTATAAACGAATGGAAGATCCCGGACAAAAGAAGAAGAAGCAACAACAACAACAACGGATTCTCTTGTGTACTTATCGTTGTTGTGGGTTTCATTACTATAAATATACTATTGATGGAACCAATATCTTCTTTATTAATTTACTTGCCGTGGTTATATTTGTTATATTTGATTTCTTTGTTCTTTATGAAGTATTCCATATCGAAGCTTGGTTTACTGATCAAACAGTTATATTCTGTGGATGTTTGTTTTCAATTATTCCCTTGGCTTATTTCATTGGACAAGCCGTGGCTTCAATTTCAGCCCAATCTTCAATGGGGGTAGGTGCTGCCATAAATGCATTTTTCTCTACCGTGGTTGAAATTTTCCTTTATTGTGTTGCATTGTCGCAATCAAAGGGGAAATTAGTTGAAGGATCAATGATTGGATCAATTCTTGGTGGGGTTCTCTTACTTCCTGGTTTATCAATGTGTGGAGGTGCACTTAAACGAAAGACTCAAAGATATAATCCAAGATCCGCAGGTGTTTCTTCAACCATGTTACTTTATGCTATGGTTATTATGTTTGCTCCGTCATTGTTCTATCAAATCTATGGAGCTTATGAAATAAAATGTCATAAATGTGATGTGACATTTGGTGAAGATGATTGTACTAAATGTAGATTTATTCAACCTTCATTTACTTTGGATACGTTGTATTATAAAGTCTTGAAACCTTTTTCATTGATTGTGGCAATTGCATTGTTTGTTGCATATGTATGTGGATTGTTATTTACCTTGAGAACTCATGCATCTTTGATTTGGGCCACCCATGAAAACAATACAACTACTACAAATACCAAGAGACATGATGATGGTAGTTTTTTAAGATCTCCAAGTCTTGTAAGTATGTTTGATATGACTCCCAAAGCCCAACCCACACCAAAGGCAACGCCATCTATACCTAAGATGAGCACATTGCCACCATCAGCATTACTTAGTCAACGACCATTACTCGCTACTGCGATAAGTGAGACCAGCATTAAACCTACAAATCAACGAGAAGCAGTAACTAAAATCGAACAAGAACAGCAGCAACAGCACATGGAAGAAGTACACGGTCCAGGAGGTCATGATGCTCCAAATTGGTCTCGTACAAAATCAACAATAATTCTTCTTGGTGCTACTTTATTATATGCAATCATTGCTGAAATCTTGGTTGATACCGTTGATTCAATTCTTGTTGATTTCCCAATAAATCCCAAATTCCTTGGTCTTACTGTTTTCGCCCTTGTTCCAAACACTACGGAATTTCTTAATGCTATTTCATTTGCCATTTCTGGGAATGTCGCATTATCAATGGAAATTGGATCAGCATATGCATTACAAGTGGTTTTAATTCAAATCCCATGTTTAGTGGTTTATTCCATGGTGAAGAACTTTGTCAATGTTGATCAAGTATTTCCCTTGGTGTTCCCTCGTTGGGATATTATTGCTACTTTGATTAGTATTTATTTATTTACATATATTTACGCAGAGGGGAAACTGAATTATTTTAAAGGAGTTATACTTATTCTAATTTATTTTGTGGTGTTGATTGGATTTTGGTTTAATGATATTATAGAAGATTTAAACGATGAATATCTGGGATTAGCCAAGATATTAAAGGTTTCTATACATGGTTTTTAATTGAATATATAGATTCTACCTTCATATGGTGAGAGTGTATCACTGTTAGTTTCCTTGTTTGAAGTTAATAAAGTAACTTCTTTATCGGGAAGCTTGAAGGGAACATTATCATGAGTGGAAAAGTTAATTACAACATATGCGGATTGAACTTTTCCAGTTTTAATAAATGTGAAAACTTTTGGATTTTCCAAATCAATAATTTCAAAATGTCCATAGATGAATATATCCTTGTATTGTTTTCTTAATCCAAGTAATTTCTTCCAAAACAAAAGTAATGAATTATTGTTATTCAATTGCAGCTTGACGTTAATTTCTTTATAATTGTCATTTACTCTCATCCAAGGTTTAACTTGGGAGAATCCACCATATTCAGTATCATCCCATTGAACCGGAGTTCTAGCATTATCACGAGCAAGATAATTAATTTTCTTCATTAATTCTTGTAATTCAGTTTCACTAGCATTTGAATTATTTGCCTTGAATTGTTTATAATAATTCAATGTGTTTATATCTAAATAATCGTCAATTTTCCAATCACCAGACACATTAACCATACCAATTTCTTGACCTTGGAATATGAATTCAGTACCAGTTAAACAACATTGAAGTAATGCTAATGCCTTACCGGATATTTCCCTATACTTTGGAGAATCATTGCCAAATCGGGTAATTGATCTGGGGAAATCGTGGTTTTCAATAAATACCGTACTCCAAGCATCAGTACCTTGAATAAACTCACCCTGAGATTTAATTGCTTGTTTGAACTCCAAAAGATTAAACCCACGATATCTAAATCTATCACCCGGGTCGGACCCTACTTCAACGACATCGAATAAAAACATCATATTCATTTCTCGTTGTTCTTCACTAACATATTTCAAACTTTCGTCACGAGTAGAATGACCAACTTCACCCACGGTCATTACATCGTAAGGCGACATCAATTCCGCGATTTGTTTATGAAATTCATGAATCCTGGGTCCATGTTGATGATATATTTTACAAGGTTGGAATTGAGAGTCTGGGTATGTTATTGGTGCATCTTGGAAATGTTGATGTTTAGAATACATCCCCGCGGTATCAATTCTAAACCCATCAATACCTCGTTTAAGCCAGAATTCAATTGCTGAAGCATGAATTGCCTTTCTAGTCTCTTCGTTTTCCCAATTAAGATCAGGTTGGGATTCAGCAAATAAATGAAGGTAATATTCATTAGTTGTTTCATCATATTTCCAAGCTGATCCTGAAAAATAAGATCCCCAATTATTAGGTGGATGTCTATTACCTTGAGAATCATACTTTGGAGGTTTCCAAATATACCAATCTCGCTTGGGATTAGTTTTGTCAGCACGAGATTGTTTAAACCAAGGATGTTCAATACTTGTATGATTTATAACTAAATCTAAAATCAATTTCATTCCACGTGAATGACATTGATTAATTAAATTATCCATATCTTGTAAAGTTCCATATTTACTGTATACATTTTCATAATTACTAATATCATATCCCATATCATCTTGAGGTGAATCATACATTGGACTTAACCAAATCACATCAATTCCTAAATCAGAAAGGTAATCCAAGGTGGATATTATCCCGGGGATATCTCCAATTCCATCATTATTGGAATCTTTATAAGAAGCAGGCCAAATTTGATATACGGTGGCTTCTTTCCACCATTTTTCTGTTGGTTTAGTCATGGTTGGCCAAGTAGATCAACTGGAAGAAGGAGAAACTCGTGGTTTAAATATTTGGAAACGGAGGGGGAAAAGATCCCGCAAATTTTAGCGAGAATTGAAGCGGTAATTAGAACAATGGGATTGATATGTTAAACAACATCCGGAGTTAATTGTAGGGAGTTAAAGTGGAAGAAAAGCAAGGAAAAGTGAGAATTAACAAAGAGACAAAAAGTGTCGCAGTTATCAAGGGCAGTTCAAGCCAAGACATTTCAATGTGAAATATATTTTGTCTGGAATGTGAATTATCAACAGGGTATATCAGACAGTGGCTTTGAGCAAAGTTGAAAACTATAAAATTCGCGCGATTTGTATCAAACAAATATCTTGACTGAGCAAGGTAGAGAAAAGTTACAATGTCTGGTCTTTCTTATGATAAATTCATCCTCTTTGGAGATTCAATTACCCAATTCAGTAATACTCAATTAGGATTCGCATTACAACCTGCAATTCAAGATCATTACTCGCGTAAACTTGATGTTATCAATCGTGGATATTCAGGATATAATTCAAATCATGCTCGAGTAATCCTTCCGGAAATCATTAAAGCCGAACTCAATCTGACTAAAGATAACATCAAACTTATGACAATTTTCTTTGGCACCAATGATGCTTTTGAAATTGAAGATGAAACCAACAAGATTCAAGCAGTTGATGTTAAACAATATCAAGAAAATATAAACCATATGGTTGAATTTGCCCTTGCCAATAACATCAAACCAATTGTCATTGGTCCAAGTATCCATGATTGTAAACGAGTCATGGAATTTTTCACTGATCGTCCAACTAATAAAGCACCAGTTACAAACAAGAGATTATTAGACTATTCCAATGCTGCTAAACAAGTGGCACTTAAACACAAGGTTGCATTTGTAGATTTATGGAATTCATTTAGAGAATATGGAAATTGGACAGAACAACAAATGTTTGATGCTACTGGATTGGGAGAATGGGAAGTGGGTACTTTTGAGCATTTAGTTCATGATGGTATTCACTTTACTCCCTTGGCATATAAGATCTTGTATGAGAAATTAATTGAAGCGATTGATTTGAATTATCCGGCGTTAAGTAGTGATAATTTAGTTGAAAAATTGCCATATTGGAGAGACCTTGACCCCAATGATTATGCTAAAATATTACACAATCATATATCCAAATAGATAGATTACACCGAGTATACTTCTTAAACTAGATATAGTATAGACCTTCCAAATCTTAAAACAATAGATTTGTTAAATCTCCCCGAGAATCAAAACAATCCCCGCGTAAACTCTTTCCTAATTAGGAAACATTCCCGAGAACCCTAACCTCTATAAAAATCTCGGATTTCTTCTATACTTCTGCCTCAGGTAGACTTCTCTTCTACAAACCAACATGTTCACATCAACATTAACCAATTGGCAATATCGTGAATCTGGAAAAAATGAACAATGGAGGAACTCTCGTCCTGGAGTTACAGCCACGGAAATTCATCCTGATTTATTATATAATCAAGAAATCCCTGATCCATTTAAGGATATGAATGAAAAACAAGTACAATGGGTTGGTGAAACAAATTGGGAATATCGTAGTGTATTTTCAACCAACGCACTGTCTTGTTTTAAAAATAATATACTTGTATTTGAAGGATTAGACACTTTTGCTACTGTTTATCTCAATGATAACTTGATTTTAACTAGTGATAATATGTTTCGAGAATATCGGGTTGATATCACTAAACATCTCCAATTCAAAAATGAATTACGTATCGTGTTTGAAAGTGGGATAGTTAAAGCTCGTCAATTAGAAAAAGAAGCAGGATTAGGTAAATTGGCTAGTTTCAATGGTGGATCCGAAAGACTTCATGCTCGTAAAGCTCAATATCATTATGGATGGGATTGGGGGCCGGTTTTGATCACATGCGGGCCTTATAAGCCGGTGAAATTTATTAGTTATGATACTTTAATTGAGGATGTTTATGTTAAAGTAGATCTTGATTCAGTTGCTAAACTTGATATTCAAACTAAAATTGAAACCGATATTGATGTTCAACTTGAAGTTAAGATTTTAGACCCTGAAAACAATTTAATTAAACAGTTTACTAATGAAGTAGACACTCTGTCTACTGTTTCGAATGAAGTTAGTATTGATGGTGCGAAATTATGGTATCCATTCAGTCATGGTGAACAACCATTATACACCGTCAAAGTCCTGACTCCTCTGCAAACAATAACTAAAAAATTTGGGATTAGAAAAGTTGAACTTGTACAAGAATCACTCATTGACCAACCAGGATCCAGTTTCTATTTCAAAATAAATGGTATCCCAATCTATTCCACCGGATCTAACTGGATTCCGGGACATTCATTTCAAACATCATTAACTAATCAAGACTACACTGATTGGCTTGAACTAGCAGTTAATGGACATCAAAACATGATTAGAATTTGGGGTGGAGGATATTACGAACAAGACATTTTCTATGAAGAATGTGATAGATTAGGAATAATGGTTTGGCAAGATTTTATGTTTGCATGTGGACAATATCCCGGCGATTCCAAATTCATATCCAACGTAGCTCAAGAAGCTGAACATCAATTGAAAAGATTAAGAAATCATTGTTGTCTTACCATATATGCTGGTAACAATGAAGATTATCAAGTTGCTGAACAATGTGGGTTAGAATGGGATCCAACCGATTTATCTGGGGATTATTCCCACACTACATTTCCTGCTAGGACAATTTATGAAAATACTTTACCTAATTTAGTGTATAAATATCACCTGGATGTTCCATATCATCCTGGTTCACCATGGGGTGGTGATGGGACAGCAGACCCAACAATTGGAGACATGCATCAATGGAATGTCTGGCATGGATCTCAAGAAAAATATCAAAATTGGTATAAGTTAGGTGGGAGATTTGTATCGGAATTTGGAATGGAAGCTCTTCCAAACCGGAAAACTTATGAAGATTGTATCACCGATAAATCTGAACTTTATCCTCAAAGTGAAACAGTAGATCATCATAATAAAGCCGATGGTTTTGAACGACGTCTTGCCTTGTATGTGATTGAAAACATTAAAGTTCAAGGACTTGATTTTGATTCTTGGATTTATGCCACTCAATTAATGCAAGCTGAATGTTTAGGATATGCTTATAGATGTTGGAGACGACAATGGAAGGGAAAAGGTAAAAGGTATAATGGAGGTACTATTGTTTGGCAAATTAACGATTGTTGGCCCGTTGCCTCTTGGTCACTTGTTGATTTTTACAAACGTCCTAAATTATCTTATTATTCTGTTAAACGAGAAAGTAAACCAATTGGAGTTGGAATTTATAGAACTGAAAAAATTGACGGAGAAATTGTTGGAGATGTGAAATTTGGTGCTGCATTTGATTATCGTCCAAAGACACTTTCGGTTGATATTTGGGGGGTTAATTCAAATAGTGAAGATTTACCAGTAACCCTTAAAGTTCAGATGTATGAAGTCGAGTCAGGTATTGTAGTGGGTGAATCGCTTTCTCAAGATGTAGTTCTTGTTGGTAATCTGTCTACTGAGTTTGTCAAAGATTTGGATATCCCTAATGATAAACATGTAGTTGTTTATGCTTATTTTGAATACTTGGGAGAAATAATTGCCAGTGCGGGTGATTGGCCACAACCTTTAAAATATTTGAAATTTAATGATAGAAAAGTTGAATTTACAGTTGAAGATGGATATATAAGTTTATCCAGTGATAAGCCAGTAAAGGGGGTGGAAATTATCGTTGATAGAGACGTGTTTTTACAAGATAATGGGTTTGATTTATTCCCAGGTCAAGTATATAAAGTGGAGGCACCACAATTGAAAGATACAGATAATGTTTCAATTAGATTTTATAAGTAGAGGTATATAAAAATAAAATCCAAAATTGATTAATCTATAAACTTTCTAAGCTAATAATTGTGCAACTGTCTCAACAACAGATTGTTCAAGAGGAATCAAATCAAATCCAAGGATAGAATTAGTCTTGGAATTATCAACTTTTTGAACCATCAATTTATAAATATCTTCATTCTTAGATAAATCTCCTTGAGGAATTTCAACATGGGGGAAATGTTTATTAATAATGTAAGCAATAGTATCATAAGTGAAATTATCAGTGCTTACTAAAAATCTCTTACCCTTGGCTTCTTCACTTTCAAAAGCAACAATATGAGCCCTAGCTGCATCTCTTACATCAGTATAAACATTACCAAACTCAGGAATAACATCATTCTTATCTAACTTAAGCACAACATTGACAACTTCTGCAGAAACATTCAACTTGGACTTATCCTTAACTTCATAAGCTTGAGGACCAAAACAATAGACTGGAGTTACGAATGAAAGATCAAAATTTGGCTTTTCCCTTTCAACAAATTCAAGAGCTGCTAATTCGGCAAATTTCTTGGACCCAAAATAACCATTCATACCACCATTTAACTTACTCTCTTCATAATTGATAGGATTCCAACTTTCTTCATCGTAAATCTTGTCACTTTCAAAATACTTATCATAGCCAAATACTGCACCAGCCGAAGAAGTAATCACAACTCTCTTGATTTGAGGTCCATACTTCTGAATAGCAGCCAATGCATTAACAGTACCATCAATAGCGGGTTTTAATAAATCACGTTCAATATCTTCAACTTCAAATGTGACTGGAGAAGCAGTATGTAAAAACACGGTAATTTCAGGATGAGATTGAAGAACATCATAAAATGCATCCTTAGCAACAAGTGATGGAATAACAACATAGGAGAAATTATCATCATTTACCAAACTAGTCAAATCATCACCTTTTGACTTAGATCTAACAGATCCAATAACTTTGAAATTCTTTCTAGCTAACAATTGCTTGACAATGTGTTGAGCAATGTAACCATTAACACCAGAAATGAAAACTGTAGTTGCAGACATTTGAGTAATATTAGATTTGTTAATTGAGTTTATATGTAAAATTATTTGATGGATAGAACATTAAAACGTCCTTGAAATCTGGGAAATCAATCCAGTATTTATAGTAGGAGTTCCAGCTCTAGTTTAAAGTGATGGTTGCAAATTTGTGTGGCTTGAAAGAAAAAAATATTCTGCTTTCTAATCTGGCTGCTTACAATTATATGCAGTTACGACGCGGCTGACTTCTGAAAGGGGAAAGTCCGAAACTTTTAAAAAGCATTTGTAATAATCTAAATTATCTACGAGAGGCTGACACACACTATAATGAAACACCGGAGATAATGGTGGAAATTTCCAATCTTGGATGTTGCCGTTATTCAAGGTTTACACAGGAGGATCTATTGCAAAATTCTACCTTTTAGAATGAAATCTGACTAATTGCCGATTACTAATGACCTTATGATAACTCTCTTTATTGAGGTCCATAGGCTAGTGATACGGGTAAAATCCCTCAAGTGTTGTTTGGGACTTACAGCAATTGATGTCCACAAAAACTACAACTGTGCTATTTTCATTGATTTTGTAGAATTTTTAGGAAATAATTGGTTGTAAATATTGGCTGAGACTCTATTTTTCAGAATGAACACTTGAATAAAAGGTTTTGACTGACCATTACCCTTGGCTTAAAGTATATTACAATCAGATAGCAATGATATGAGTTTGAATTAATATGTTGCCAGCTTCAATCTTTGCTTCTATCAATCTTGTGTGGTAGCGCCAAAGCTAAACTCGCCAACGCCTGTTGCGGAGACTCTGCGGGATCATATTTTTTTCACTGAGAAATGACTCAATCCTTCAATTACCACATACCTATACAGCACCTACGCAACATTCAAACTATGCTGCACAAGACTCCATTTACGATTGTGGTCAAATTAGGAACTTCATCTTTAGTAGATGAAGATTCTCGCGAGCCACGAATTGCAAACATGTCCCTTATAGTAGAAACAATCGTCAAATTACGACGCCAGGGACATCGAATCATAATTGTATCTTCAGGAGCAATTGCATTTGGAATGAAACGAGTTGGTATTGATTCTAAACCAAGCAAACTTGCAGCTGTTCAAGCACTTGCATCCATAGGTCAAGGGAGATTAATTGGATTATTTGATGATTTATTTCGAATGTTGGATCAACCAATTGCTCAAATTTTAATTACTAGAAATGATATTATGGATTTCACTCAATATAAAAATGCCAAGAACACTATAAATGAATTATTAGATATGGGAGTAATTCCTATTGTCAATGAAAATGATACTTTATCCGTTTCGGAAATTAAATTTGGGGATAATGATACATTGTCAGCAATAACTTCAGCTATGGTGCATGCAGATTATTTGTTTCTTATGACTGATGTTGAATGTTTATATACCGATAACCCTCGAGCAAATCCAGATGCTAAACCCATATTGATTGTGGATAATATAGAAGATCTTTCGGTTAATACTGACACTGAAAATACTGCAGGAGGAGGGTCAAAAGTTGGTACTGGTGGTATGACTACAAAATTAATTGCAGCTGAATTAGCGACAAATGTAGGTGTAACTACAATAATTACATTATCCAGTCAACCATATTATATTCTTGATATTGTTAACCATATACAGTCGCAATTGCATTCAAATTTATCAATTGAACAACAAAGAATTAATTTACTTGAAGATGTTAAACAGGGGAAAATCCCATTACATACTCAATTTTTGGGATTACCTCAAGATACTCAAATCAAATCAGATAGAAGGTTTTGGTTGTTACATGGATTGAAAACCAAAGGAGCGTTAATCATCGATCTGGGATGTTTCCAAGCATTAACTAGAAGAAATCGGGCAGGATTGTTACCAGCTGGTATAGTGGAAGTAATTGGTAATTTCCATGAAAGTGAATGTGTATCAATAAAAGTTATTCCAGATAAGAGTTTACCAATTTCTGAAGCAGTTGAAGTGGGACATTGTCGAGTTAATTACCTGGCTACTGAAATTAGATTAATTAAAGGACACAAGAGTAGAGATATTGAAAAAATATTGGGGTTTGCTGATAGTGAGTATATAGCACATAGAGATAATTTGGCATTTCCTCCAATTATGCCACCATCTGCAACTCCAACTCCAAGAACATATTAAAAAAAAGGACATATTAAAAACATATAGAATTGTTGTATATAGCTAACAACAAATACATATTAAACACATAGAAATTTTATATATAATTGTAAATATTGGCATATGAATAAACTGTTGAAGTGAATAGATATAATTATTTGTCACTTAGAAAAACAAAACAACTGCTAATATAGTCCAAAGTGCATTTGGAATAACACAAGCAGATGCCAATCCTTTATATTCTGTAACAGCCGATTGTACTGGTTCACTGGTGCTATTGGTTGCAGAAGCAATTTCACTTCTCTTCACATAATTCTTTCTGAGATAGCCTCCAGCGTGACCGGCAGCACCACCTCCAATATATCCAGCAGCATGACCGGCAGCATGACCTGCAGCACCTCCTTTGATGACTCCACCAATGTTACCAGCAGCTTGACCAGCAGCATGACCAGAAGCGCCACCCTTGATGACTCCACCAGCATGTCCTTTAGCACCACCTTTGATGACACCACCAATGTGACCAGCAGCTTGACCAGCAGCATGACCAGCGGCACCACCCTTAATAAGTCCACCGATTTGACCAGCAGCTTGACCAGCAGCTTGACCTGCAGCACCGCCTCTGATGAAACCGCCTACACCACCAGCAGCACCACCTTTGACACGTCCGCCAATATGACCAGCAGCTTGGCCTGCAGCATGACCTGCAGCACCACCCTTGATAATTCCACCGATGTTACCAGAAGCCTTACCACCAGCATGACCGGCAGCACCTCCTTTGATGACTCCACCAGCATGACCTTTAGCACCACCTTTAATAATTCCACCAATTTGTCCAGCAGCTTGGCCAGCAGCATGACCTGAAGCAGCACCTTTGATGAGTCCTCCAATTTGACCAGCGGCTTTACCGACAGCTTCACCTATAGCATGGCCGGCAGCACCACCYTTGATGACTCCACCAGCACCACCTGCAGCACCACCTTTGATAAGTCCACCAATTTGACCAGCAGCTTGACCTGCGGCATGACCAGCGGCACCTCCTTCGATAAGACCACCGATGTGACCAGCGGCTTGACCTATAGCTTGACCAATAGCATGACCTGCAGCACCGCCTTTGATGACTCCACCAGCACCACCTGCAGCACCGCCTTTGATGACACCTTCAGCACAACCTTCGGCACCACCTCCGATCTGACCGGCAGCAACACCTTTGATATGACCACCAAGAACACCTCCAGCATGACCTGCGGCACCGCCTCCGATGTGACCAGCAGCACCACCTCCAATATGACCT
>NSGQ01000064.1:0-63332 GCA_003676035.1 Spathaspora sp. JA1 | reverse complement strand
TTGTGAGTATCTTGTTCTTGCTTAGTCTACTTTCCTTTGATGCTTTCTTCAAGCTTTCTTGTAAAGCTGGTAGTTTGCAAACCGGTTAACCTTTTCACATTCTTGTTAGCTACTAAATAAGTTTCAATTCCACTGTTCTTTCTCGCACATCACGCTTTACAAATCGACAAAGGTTGTGCTGTTAACTTCAAATCTCTACCTTGTTCTAGTTGAATACAAGCCAGTCTCTTTATACGACCAATATAAAACCCCGAGCTTTCAGTTTCATAACTGAGTTTAGATGATCTTATAACTGTATGTTTAATAATAATATGATCATTACTTCTGTTACTTTTGTAAATCTATTAAATCTTCCAGCTTTGCTACAATTGTTACCTTCTTATCGTAATGTCCTATGTATCCCTGTTTTCCTASATTATCAATATATCTTCGATACTTGCATCCTGACCTTGTTCTGCTTCTATACTTTTTTGGCCAATCTGAATACTCTTTCATTCCGAGGAATCTATTACCAGTTAACTTTAATCTTCAATTCCACATTTACGCAGCAATCCTTTCTCATTATTTTCTTCAGTAATTTATTTCAATCGCAACTGTTTATTTTGTTTGTCCAATACAATACGGTATAGTTCTATTTAAATATCTAAATATATAAAACTGATGAATTTGATTACTACCACGCAAAATATCTAGGCTACTTTGTTTAATGTGTTCCTATGTGAGGTCCTAAATTAATTACTTGTGATATATGCTTTAACATCCAAGTTTGTAGTGATACAAGATATAAAAGTTTATCTACTTTGATCCAAATAATTTCTAAAGGTGTTATAAGAGATATATGTTGGTCATTGACAGCGCAACAGTATTGTTCCTTTAGTGACCAACAACACCAAGTAAGACACCAARCATGTCAAAAAGACAGTCGGAGTCTTGAGAAGATAAAGCATCATCAGAATGATTTCTCTACCATCAAGTATAATCAAACRTCAAAAAGTACAAGGAGTGTAAGCTAATGATAAACTCATGTGATAATCAAGTGTTGAGAAATACGGTATAACTAACCATCAAMGTAGGATAAAGCCCATACTTGATGTTAGGACTAGCATGAAAGAGYCTCATCTTAAAACCAGCAACAAGGATAAAGTAATTTCATCAGCAGATTGTGAACATCATATAATTGTGGTTCTATGAAAGGATAAAGACTTAAGCAACTCTCAATTGTTGCAAGTGTTAGAAGAACTTCGGGGAAATATTTTCTTGGGGAATGAGAATATTGTTCAAAGCTAATTTGGTCTAATGAGATGTAGATTTGTTTTTTCCATTCACGTTCGTTTCTCACTCGAACATTCTTGCTTTAACCCCACATTTTGAACTGCTTCATTTACATCTWTTCTTTTTCTTTTCTTTTCCTCCTCTTCAATTACCAACTTCGACCATACTAATTCGTTCCAAATAAACCGGCCATGTTAATTTCTTTATCAAACTTCATTTTGCTTGTGTGTTCTACTTATAATCCCTGTTTATTGACTAATACTTTATTGCGAGTTACTATATTTTTCAAATTTCTCAACAAACATTTTTAATTTTTTCTTGTACTTTATTCATCAAATCTACACAAATGTTTTACAATAATTATTTTAATAGATTATATAACATAGCTACTACTTCAGTCTGTATCGTGACTTACAAACCTCTTGTTCTTTACTCCATATTATCTATTTTTTTTACATTTTTTACCAAATAATTTTTAAAAATCTTACATCCTCTATCTTTTCCAGCTTGTTTTAGATGACGAACTTCATTAATAATTAATTTATATTAACAATTTTACCCTTATTTGTATTTGCCTAAACTTTAATCCCATAGCCATTTTTCATGTCAATCCTATTATCAAGKTTTTCTCGAAGTTTGAGTGCTTTTACCCCTTCCTTGCTATCTATATCCTTAAACCTAGACGTAAAGAGCCCGTTGAGACACCTGCTATTGCCCCTTCGTACTTAAGTTTCTCATTTCCAACTATATTATAGATCTTTTGTAGTTGTTTAAGATGTTGCGTAACCTTCCTGATTATTTTCTCTGTTCAAAACCATTTTTCCTAAATATCTTGCCGAATCTCCATCTGTCTTCTATCGTYCATTCTACAGCTTTACTGTCACATATATCAGTACCAACRTTTGTAATTCTGTCCAAGTTTAGTATTWACACCATCTTTCTTCTAGTACTGACGGTTTAAGTCWATAAACTGATGCCTCTTTGTCTACTAAAGATCTTACTATGTCTTAGATCTCTTTGTTATACTACAGTTTTAGTTCTCGCACATATTATTTTTCATATTCTAATTTTAAAGTTACCATTCGTTTCAGTCATTTTCATTTTAGTTTCTTTGCTTTATCTTCTTTAGTACAGCTAAATCCGTCAACTCTCAGTTCCTTCCGTTTGAAGTTTTGTTATCCCCAATAATAAGATCTTTTCTTCTTCAAGTTTACTATTTGAGCTTGTTAGCTTTTAAAGTTCTCTMTTCGTTGTTCTTTTAGTCAACTTTATCCTCTACTGCCTGCTTTTTCTATAAAAGCTACCTTTCTTTACTCACGAAATCACCCTTCGCTCTTAGTTGAGAACCATTTCTCATATTTCTCATCAATTACTCTTGGTACAACTCATCCTTAACTTTAATCATTTGATCTGTCATACCCATTTTCTAATTGCTTTGTTTGACTAAGTTCTTCGAATTCGCATACAATACTTTCCTCTCATTCGTACATTCTTCGCCATGCATTAATTGCTCCTAGTTTCCTCACACTTCCCCTTACTGCTTGTTGTACTTCTCTTTTAGCACTGTTCTTAATTTCTTTTCCGTCTTGATCGGAAACATTTAGGTATTATATTCCCTTATTTAATATCTTGCTTGTGCTATATCCTTGCGGATTGATAACTCGTTTTCAATCTCTCTGCTATTAAAGAAATTACCCTGCCTAGTATTCCAAATTAAACATTTGAATTTCCCGCTATTAAGTCCACACTGTGCACTTTATGCGGTTCCACCTTGATAGGTTCTCCCCTTCATCTCTGTCGCCGTTCTTTATTAACTATCATCTGTTTCATCTGCAGTCGTTTGTCATTTGTTCTAACATCTGTAGTTCTCCGTATATTCTGATCACGACCATCAGCTCAATTCTACACAGATTGTATTTCTTTCCTGATCTTATTATTGATTTGCTTCCTCAACATTGTTGATCTAGATTAACATAAGCCTTTGAACGCAGTAATCCCGTTCTATCCAAACTAACTATTTTTGATTTACAATATTCACAATCTGCTGGAGTCCCCTTCAAACATTTTCATATATACAAAAGTCCTTCTTCAATATTTAGACTATTCGTCCATCTACGTTATCGATTGAGTTGTATTAAAGAAATTAATTTCATAGCTTTTGTTTGGCAAATACAGTAATCTCACACCAGCTCCAACTATTTGCTTCTCTCTAAMGCCAGATTTAGTCTTAACCTTTCTTTGATTACTCTTTACCTCGATATAGACCTCAATAAACTGTAGTTATCCGTCAGAACTCTTTGTTTCCTTCCCACGAATTTGCCCAAATTTCTCATAATCGCTTTTTAATACAATAATATTGTAGTTGTAATTTTCTTGTTATTATATCGTTATAACACAATCTTCTCTCTTTATATTATATTTAGTTGACTATGCTAAACTATGAAGTATCTTCATTACTTTGTTATCTTCGCTGTTAACCTGCTGAATTTGTTTGTTTATTTTTACTTTAAAAAGTTTGCACTTACGTAAGCGACGGATATCTATATCTGTCTCCAATAAATGGCTAGAATGTATCATCGATTCSTTAAAGATTTCTATTATCGATATTATTTTCTGTAGCACAAGCTATTATATTGTCCTAGCTATTCACGTAGAGATCTCTTTCTTTTTCCTAGTAACTTAATCCTGTAACGTGTATCTCCAATTAAGTGCTTCTAGAAATCTCTTCTATATCTAGATAGTTCCAAATATTTATTTTCAAATTCAATCTATGCAKTGATCCATATTTACAGTTTGCTCTATAAACTATCACGTATTCTACACAACTTTTACTGATAAAAGTATTTCATATCTATCCTCGTATATTAATYACGCTCTTCCATTTACACCTTTCCTATCAATTCATGCTTTGGTTTGTTTCCTTGTTTGTATCTGGTCACCACATTTGGTACCCTTTACTAATAGTAAAACTATTTCAGTTTATTTGTTTTCACTACATTCTTCGTCTTCCAATCCGTCAAATCTTGTAAGATCAAGAACTCTTTACATCTACACCACTATGTACTATTCCTCTATAGAACGTCTAATATGATCTTGAAAGTGCTCAGATCGTTTTCGCTTGTATTCTAGACAAGTGTTATCCACTGTTCTTATACATAATCTACACTTCTCTGAATCTAGTTTGTCCTTCCTAGTGTATTCCATTTCTCAACTTTTAGCTGAAAAGGTTTGCTTATGTCACAGTTCTACCATAGCTTGCTTTTTGTAGTATTAAGAGTAGTGACAAGTGCGAATAGTTYGTACAGTTATTAAAGTAGTTGGGGGACCATCGAGAACATACAACTTCAAATATTTGCTATTGATTTTTTGGTCACCTCTCTGAACAACAGGTTGATTGGAAATCAATGGTTATATATGTATTACCCCTGATAATTGTTTCAGTGATCATAGGATTGTAAATAGGGTAGAGATTATATTGTTTTTTGTGCTAGGTATTTTGCCAGAGAATCTCTTCCGTTTATACATCGACTCATGCTCTTACATTGTTCTCTGCACAAATTTATCTAACCAACTCTTTCAGTTTTTGTATCTCTTCTGGTGGGAATAGCACATTTAGAATCAGAACTAATCAAGCCAACAAACCCGCAACTCCTAATATTAAAACCAAAGAAATCAAAATTCTCTACATCCCAAAAATAATCAGAGTAACCACACCGAGTAACAAAAGCGAAACCCCCAGGTTAACTAAGCTGGACGCAGCCCGGCCTCCATTCTTCTTGGCTTGTGCTGCACGGTAATTTCCTTTGAGATGTGAAAGTGTAAAAATATCCCCACCGCAAACATTTGCATACTTTCCCTTTATATTCTTAGCTGTGCAGCTGGTAGAAGGGCCAGTAATTGTTATATTACATGTACCTGTAGACACAGCATCTTTACCCTGAGTGCWAATACTATCTTCCCTACTTTTGCTCCATCCCTTGTCATTTGTATACCCGGTTCTATACTTTCTGGCTCCCGTAACAATATCTTTCGTAATATCATTATCGGTATCAAAAACAACTTCTCTCTGTAAGGTATTGACATCACCATCACTGTACCTACTGTTGRGTGTTTCCAATCTACCATTTTCAGACTTGCTCTTTATATGCGTAGAGGTGAAGCTAGTAGGTATAAAAGAGTTTGTAGAAGTGTACCAATTTCCCCCTAAATCGGTAGTGAAAACAACTGCATTGGTATTCGGGCGGCTTCTTAGCCTGTAGGTGCGACGATAAGTGGTAAGGTAAAGATTAGTCGTGGTTCTATACCAAGAGCCATTATCAGTCGTCGTAACAAGAGCCTCGGTAGTCATCTTTGTATCATAATCGTGCTTATTGTTCGTGCTCGAGTACTTTGTGGATGTTGGAGCATTATTTGCGCCAGTATACCACCTTCCATACGTACTAAGAACCACTTCCTTTATATTGGTCTTCGTATCTTTCCCTGTGTAGGTTGTGGTGTACCTCGTGAGTTCAAAATCAATTGTCAATCTGCCCAATGCACTATCACTAGTAGTTCTAATAATACTTTCAGCAGTCTTACTATTTCCTGTTTGATGAGAGAACGTGTCGATATATTCTCGCCCACTAGATAGTATCAGGTTTAGCGTAGTATACCAAACACCGTCATCCGAAGAACGAGCTTGTCCAGTTTTGCTATTGCCTTCGTGATCGGTGTCTGTAGTAGTAACCTTAGTTTGTTTCAAAGTACTACTGGTTGTATACCACTGACCGTTCCCATTACTAGTAATACGAACCACAACAGAATTGATCTCTCCTTTTTCATTGGTGTACGTGGTCGTATACTTAGTGACTCCCTTTACTACATCCGCTACGTCTGGAGATGACGAACCTTCCACTGAACCAACAAATTCTGCTTCTGTAGGTTTATCACTCTCTTTTTCAGTATTAGTGGTCATCGAATCAGTATCCCTGGAATCAACATCAGATGTAGTCGAATAAACAAAACCTTCAACATCAGTACTAACTGGGTTTTCCCCTTCTCTCGAGTTAACAGGGTCCTCGATAGTTCCCGTGGGACTCATTGTAAATAGATTCTCACTGTTTGCTGGATACTCAGTCTCGACATCCGAGGTGACAATCCCCAATCCTGTCTCGATCGCGACATCGGGTTGTGAATAGCCCAGGTTCCAAACAATATCACTCGTAGTTGTATACCAAATACCATGCACGTCAGTGCTGACCATTACTTCTGCAGCTCTCGTATTACCAGCATCATCAGTGTACCTAGAGGTATAGATTCTAAACTGAAATTCCTGCGTGGTTGTATACCACTTGGAATTCGCATCGGTACTAACGATTACTTCTACAGTCTTGGTTTTACCAACAAGATCTGTATGGGTAGTAGTAAACATAGTAAATGCAAATTGACTAGTCGAGGTATACCACTTCCCATGCTCAGCCGTACTGATTCTTACCTCCCCGGTCTTTAGATCACCAACATCGTTTGTGTATACAGTAGTGTACAGGCTATATGCTAGTTGACCAGTGGAAGTATACCACTTGCCATCAGTATCGGTGCTGATAACTACTTCCCTAGTTTGGGTGTTCAAAAGATCGTCTGTATAAGAACTAGTGTAGATGGTAAATGCAAGTTTACTAGTAGATGTATACCATTTACCGTCAGTTGCAGTGCTTACTACCACTTCTCCCGTTTTTGTATTACCAACCTCGTCTGTATAGGTAGTAGTGAACATGCTAAATGCAAAATCACTGCTTGAGGTATACCATTTACCATCAGCATCAGTACTTACCACAAGTTCTACAGTTTTTAGATTWCCAACATCGTCWGTRTATCCAGTAATGTACTTAGTAAATACAAGTTCACTACTCCAGGTGTACCATTTGCCTTCATCATCAGTACTTACAACAACTTCACCTGTCTTGATATTMTCAGCATCGACTGTGTACGTTGTAGTATASCTAGTGAATGCGAACTCATTAGTGGCAGTATACCATTTTCCAAGAGCATCGGTAGTAATGCTTACTTCTCCAGTCTTTACCCTACCATCCTCGTCTATGTAGGTAGTAGTGTACTTAGTAAATTCAAGTTGACTAGTGGACGTATACCACTTGCCATCAGCATTAGTGCTTACAACAACTTCCCCAGTCTTGATACTACCATCATCGCCTGTGCATGTAGTAGTGATTATGCTAAATGCAAGTGGACCAGTCGAAGTATACCACTTACTTCCGTTGTCATTGCTTACTACCACTTCGCCAGTTTTTATTTTACCATGATCGTCTGTGTATGTAGTAGTGTACATAGTAAACGCAAGTTCAGTGGTGGATGTATACCACTTCCCATCATCATCAGTGCTTACAACAGCCTCTCCAGTCTTTATATTACTAACATCGTCAGTATACGTGGTAGTGAACCTAGTAAATGCAAGTTCATTGGTGGATGTATACCATTTTCCAACGTCATCAGTGCTCACCACGACTTCTCCTGTCTTTCTCTCACCATCGTCTTCTGTGTATGTCGTAGTGTACATAGAAAATTCAAGTTGACTAGTGGACGTATACCACTTGCCATCAGCATTAGTGCTTACAACAACTTCCCCAGTCTTGATACTACCATCATCGCCTGTGCATGTAGTAGTGATTATGCTAAATGCAAGTGGACCAGTCGAAGTATACCACTTACTTCCGTTGTCATTGCTTACTACCACTTCGCCAGTTTTTATTTTACCATGATCGTCTGTGTATGTAGTAGTGTACATAGTAAACGCAAGTTCAGTGGTGGATGTATACCACTTCCCATCATCATCAGTGCTTACAACAGCCTCTCCAGTCTTTATATTACTAACATCGTCAGTATACGTGGTAGTGAACCTAGTAAATGCAAGTTCACTGGTGGATGTATACCATTTTCCAACGTCATCAGTGCTCACCACGACTTCTCCTGTCTTTATCTCACCATCGTCTTCTGTGTATGTCGTAGTGTACATAGAAAATGCAAGTTTACTAGTGGACGTATACCACTTGCCAGCATTGTCAGTGCTTACCACCACTTCCCCAGTTTTTATTTCATCAAGGTCGTCTGTGTATGTAGTAGTGTACATACTCAATACAAGTTGACTACTGGAGGTATACCACTTACCGTCTGCAGCAGTACTAATAATTATCTCTCCAGTTTTTATTTTACCATCATCGTCTGTGTATGTTGTAATGAACAGAGTAAATGCAAATTGACTAATCGACGTATACCATTTTCCATTGTCATCAGTGCCTACCACAACTTCTCCAGTCTTTATATTACCAACATCGTCTGTGTACGTAGTCGTGTGCACACTGAATGCAAGCTTACTGGTGGAAGTATACCACTTGCCGTTAAGATCAGTGCTTACCACAACTTCTCCGGTGTTTATATCACCATCTTCCTTGGAGTATGTAGTAGTGTACATAGTGTATGCAAGTTCASCAGTGGATGTATACCACTTCCCATCAGCATCGGTGCTTATAACTATTTCACCAGTCCTGGTATTGCCAAGATTGTCTTTGTATGAAGTGGTGTACATAGTAAATGCAAGTTGACTAGTCGAGGTATACCACTTGCTATCCTCGTCAGTGGTCACAACAACTTCTCCAGTCTTGGTACTACCATTATCGTCGGTGAATGTAGTAGTGTAGAAGGTAAATGCAAGTTTACTCGTGGATGTATACCATTTGCCATGAGAATCCGTACTGATGATCACTTCTCCGGTCTTTACATCGCCAACATCATCAATATACGTGGTAGTTAACATAGTAAATGCAAGTACACTCGTGGATGTATACCATTTCCCATCAGTATCAGTACTTACCACTACTTCGCCCGTGTTTATATTATCAGCATCGTCTGTGTACGTAGTCGTGTAGATAGTAAATGCAAGCTCACGCATCGAAGTATACCACTTGCCATCGTGATTCGTGCTCACCACGACTTCTCCAGTCTTTATCTCACCAAAGTCTTCTGTGTATGTGGTAGTGTACATAGTGAATGCAAGATCACTAGTCGATGTATACCACTTGCCAGCGTTGTCGGTGCTTACGACCACCTCGCCGGTTTGGATATTACCAACCTCGTCTGTGTATGTAGTAGTGCATATRKTAAAGGCAAGTTGATTAGTGGCGCTGTACCACTTGCCGTCGTCCTCAGTACTTACCACAACTTCTCCCCTGTTGGTATTGC
Organism: Spathaspora sp. JA1; assembly: GCA_003676035.1. NCBI lineage: Eukaryota > Fungi > Ascomycota > Pichiomycetes > Serinales > Debaryomycetaceae > Spathaspora > Spathaspora sp. JA1. The sequence continues at coordinate 53,831 of NSGQ01000064.1, read as the reverse complement.
CGAGCTGATCAGTGTATGTTGTAGTATACATACGGAATACAAGATTATCAGTCGAGGTATACCATTTTCCATAACCATCAGTAGTTACTACAACTTGACCGGTCTTTATAGCACCATCATCGTCCGTGTATGTAGTAGTGTACATAGTGAATGCAAGTTCATAAGTGGAGGTATACCATTTTCCATAACCATCCGTAGTGACGATTACTTCCCCAGTTTGTGTATCACCAAGATCCTCTGTGTATGTGGTAGTGAATATAGTGAATGCGAGTTCACTGGTGGAAGTATACCACTTCCCATCATCATCAGTGCTTACAACAAGTTCTCCGGTCTTGGTATTACCAACATCGTCTGAGTATGTAGTAGTCATCAAAGCAAATGCAAGTTGAATAGTGGATGTGTACCATTTTCCATCGTTATCCGTGCTTATCACAACTTCTGCTGTCTTTATTTCACCATCGTTTTCTGTGTACGTTGTAGTTAACATCGTAAATGCAAGTTGACTTGTCGAGGTATACCATTTTCCATCGTCATCAGTGCTTACCATAACTTGGCCGGTTTTTATGCTACCAGCATCTTCTGTGTACGTGGTAGTGTACATAATGAATGCAAGATCACTAGTGGAAGTATACCATTTCCCATCTTCATCAGTACTTACAATAACTTCTCCCGTCTTGATTTTACCAAGATCTTCTGTGTACGTAGTAGTGAACATACCGAATGCAAGCTCACTCGTGGAGGTATACCACTTCCCATCTTCATCAGTGCTTACAATAACTTCTCCGGTCTTTGTAGTGCCAACATTATCTGTGTATGTGGTAGAGTATTGTGTTACTTGCAACATATGGGATTGAGTTTGCCAAGCTCCATCTTCAGCCGTAGCTACTGCCACCCTGACTGTGAAAGTTGTGTCAGGGCTTACTATGGTGGAGATAAATGTGGTAGATTTAGGTTCTTCCTGGTCGAATGGAAATACGCGGCAAAAAGTGTCGTGTAATTCTGGTTCTGGTGCCTGTCCCTCATAAGTCAAAAAATTCTTTCCCACAGAAAACAAATTTGAATTGTATCCCATCCCAATCAAAAAGTGTGCTTTCATAGGTGGTAATTGAACAGTGAAGCTACCAGCTGATGGATTGTGTTTGAAAGAGAGCACGTCGTAATCAAATCGAATGATATTTCCTTGAGAAAAATTGAAAAGGGTATAAGTTCTATCGAACATGGAAACAAATACTTGAATAGGAACACCATCACCCAAAACTATTATATTGTCAATTTTATTCCATGTAGCAAAGCTAATTCTACTCGCCCCTTTAAGTATGATACAGCCATTACCCAAAATATCAGATCCGCCCGGCAGATAAACTTGGTTATAAAGTTCGATTATTCCGGAGTTTGTTATAGGATTCGGACTCAGCTGGTGAAAGTGACCAAGATCAGGGGGTTCATTCTGGACTGTGATTTTACCTCGATTATTCCAACTACCGGCATGAATAGCGGACTTTTCATTTCCGACACCATCGAAGATAATTTCTCCAGTGTTGTTGAACTGGAGAAAGTTTATTGTATAAAAGCTTTGTACCGCTTTTCGCGTATAAAAGGTCATTCTTCCTTTATTATACAAATTCAGCTCCTTATCAATTAATGAAAAGTCCAGTACGGAGCCAGGAGTGGATTTACCTTCATAAGTAGTTAAAAACGTTCCGGCATTAGTGAACTTTCCTAGCAATACAACAGTATGTGCCCAAATAGTCCAGATGCCAGTTTCTGTTATAGTAAACTCGTCTGTGAACCTGTAAGGAGACGATTCCACCTTAACGTCCGTAGAAATGATGATCGCCGAGATGAATTTTATAAATATAATTAAACCAATCTCCCTCATTTATATATGTGGTAAGAAAGATGTAAAGATTTTAAAATATTAAGATAGCTAGACGACGTGCATATTAAAAGGGATCTTCTATTGGTACTGTTAAAAATGTCAAATGTTTCCCTTGAAATCCAGGTTTTCTCTAAGCAAATATGTTCTCTAACCTTGGTTAAATCGAGTGATTGAACAAAAAGAAATGCTATAAACTTTAAAACCTCCCAGTGTTATTAACACTAGTACGGAATATCGGAAGAATGCAACTAGCCAAAATATAGCTAATTACTACCTACTTTCTATCATGTTTTGATACTGACGGGTTTCCTAAATAAGTACTACTACTTCCAATGGAGAGCAACCCACTAAAGACAATTTGCATTAACAGAAGATATTTTTTCTTTGGAAGGAAAACTAAATGACTGAAAAGCAATAAAAAAGATGCTCCCATGGGTGGCTGTTACATTTGGAGTGAATGTTGTATACCTGATTGTCCTAAACACCGTTAAGCAAGGTAATGAATATTCCTCACTATGTGTTGCGATACTTGATCCTCGTAGTAGTATATAAATAAAGACATCAGATGATTTTTTTTCTTCTATTTTTTCGAAGTGGTTATGATATATTTTTATTTATGTAACGGTAACGAAGCCATTGGATGGAGGTTTGTTCCGAAGTGTTCTCCTAGATTGTTTGAATAGGAGTACTATAGCTGGAGAGCAGACTGAGCTAAGTTAGTCGCTCCTGGTTAGAACTGTGTTTTGGGCGTGAAGATTATTATGATATTGGGAGGATGGGAAATCGCCCTGAATGGTAATGGGCGGAACCACTAGGAATAAGTCAGCTATAACCATGCCAGTCCAAGTGCTTTTCGTGGGGGGAGGGGGGAGGGGGTTTGCCGGCAATAGCAACATCGGAACTTTTATTAACAAATAACAATACAATATTTGAAGTTTTATTGTTCTCGAAAGTCGACAAACTTCTTAAGAAAAATATCGTAAACAGATATCTCTACAAACTATCCTACACTCTATTTATACAGAGACCTTTATTTTTAGTTGTTGAATATATCAATATTTAAACTGAAAACTTTAATAAATTTGTCATCGCGCACTATTCGAAGACCATCAGAAGTTGCCATCTTTAAGTACAATAATTATTTTATAAGTTTAAATTATAGGAGCTCGAAAAACACAAGAATAATCCCGAGAATAGTGCCTTGTAATACAGAAAACTTCTTGAAGAAACTTATAAACTCACAATAAGAGTAATAACAGAAAACTTCTTGGAGCACAATGGGATAACTGAGAAAGTCCGCTCCTTAGTCCGAAAACGTTGATTAAGTAGTTACAAGAAATCAAGGATAAAATTTAAGGAAATTGCCTCAGATTGAAGATTAAAATAAGTATTAGTTTTATTGTTTTAACAATAATCCTCAACCAGTGTTCAGTTAACAATTAGTAATTAGGAATAAACAACCCTTGAGTTTTAGTTAGTATAATCAAGAATCATTTGAACAAATATCCCCTTGGATTTGCGAACTTGCAAATCAAACATCCTAGAGTAGTGGTAACTAAGCTAACCCTAGTTCCCGAAATAATCGAATTATGAGAATTTTACATAGTAAAACCTCGCGTGTTAGGAGTTTGCCGAGTATAAGTACAATTTAGTGACTATTAAAGGACATACTTTACTATATGTTCGAACATTGTCCAAGGCGATCTTTTCGGAGTTAGCTCGAGGTAAGTTAGGTCCAGTTACTGGTTTCGCCCAAACAGTGATAACCGAGACCAAATTATTCTCTGCTCAGCGGGAAAGCGAAACTCATTCTCAGTATATTACGCCACTAATGTTACTTCTTTGGTTCTGGGTAGTATGATCACTGTGAGCTATTATTATTCAAGAACTGTTATTGAGATTTCTAGGAATACTGACAGTTACTATTCAAATACATATGCAAATCAAGCCATCAAGTAACGACCTCGAGCATTTACCTGCAAATCCCCTTGATGCACCTTTGTTTCACCTTCTGCAAGATAGTAAATTACACTTTTTACAATAGGACTTTCCAAATTGAAGAGATGTATGTACCTTTCTGAAATTATTCTTGAACTGAAAAGAACAGACAATTTCTATGACAAGACCTGATAGTTCTATACTCAATTTACTGAGGTCAAATTAAATAAAGTAAACGATATAATCATATTACTCGACAAATTCACGTTTACATTAGAATGAAAAGATAAATGAAACATACAGAATTTGCTTATTTGAAAAACTCGACGATCTCGTCATATTATCCTTATAACCAGACGATATTTCGAGGCTGAATATCAGTTTATTATTAACCACCACACGTGTGAAAAATGGCCCACAGATGCACTATTGGTGACGCTGATAATAAGAAAGTTTACGAGAAATATTAGTTTAATATACTCGCCTTAAAACTATCATGCATTAATAAACTACTACTCTTGCTCGTTCAAAAGAAAGTCATGCATGCGGCGGAAATTGAATTTTCTCCGCGCGAGTCGAATTAACCAAATCTAGCTAAAGAAAAATAAAAATTAACTCCTCTTGTTAGGTTTTTTATAGAAATTATTCAGATAAACATAATTTCTTTTTTCCCACCTTCGATATGTACTGTTTCTGATTAATCTAATTATTTTATGTAGGAAATATTTCTCTCAAATTTGACTACGAAAGTGTGGGCTGTTGTTTGCCATGCAAATAGAGGCAAAAAATACATACAACCTTTATTATGTGAAACTTCTTCACAGTGTCTGGGATTTAGTTGCTTAAGCAAGGCTATTCAAGTTTTCCCACGAAGTAACTATTCCGTGTTGTCACCATATTTTTTAAGTCTCGCTAGTTGTGCACATTGCAATAGAAATAAACTTATATCTCAAAGTTGTAAAATTCTCACATTTTGTGAAACCAGATCAGATCACGCGCGGAAAAATCATGACGTAATTATTTTTTAAAATAAATTGGACCTAAATTTAATGAATGACCACGCACTTTTTTCCATTGGTAATTACCGATTAATACTAAATTTTTCACTTCGCAAATAAAACAAATATTAGCATTAACTCTTTAATTGGTTTTTCTTAAATTTCTAAAGCTTCAGGGGAACCACCGCAGTAGCTATAGCGTTTATTTAGGAAATGTAGAAGATCAGAAATATCAAACTTGAAACTACAACAATCAGTTTTCATCATCCGTTATGTGTCAAATCTGCAAGATCTAACTCAAAGATGAATCAAGTTCATCGGAAAATTTCTTTTTTGTTTTCTTTTTCTAGAACAAATGTTGAAAAAATAATATCACATAGTCGCACTCCACGAAAAGGCTGAATATAGAATAGCCTCATTTTACTTGAATTGGTCACTTAAAACGGCGATAAACGCCTCAATCACTCCAGATTTATGTTTTAAATAATAAAAGTAGGTTTGAAATAATAATGCTAATGATCACCGAGAATATTTGATCTTTCGATCAAACCACGTTTAAAGTTGTTTGTCATACGAATGGCCCTCTTATAAATATCTGGTTTCATTTCCAATTGAAATTTATCTTTTAACCCTCTTTTACCAACAAATAATTCTCATTTACAATGCGTCAATTTTTATTTCTTTGTTGTATACTACTACAAATCTCCAAATATGTCAATGCTGCACATTGGGCCAATATAGATCCACCCTTGCAAACAAGTGCAATGAAAGTTCTGGAACCTGAAATATCCACCGTTGCAACACTCGATAATGAAGCTACAGTTGAAATTTCTCAAGAAGATACCATTTCGGAAATCGAACCTTCTCAATCTTCACCAACTACCACTGTTCCACCTGCCACGTTCGTAACAACGCTTGGCTTTAGTGGATATGGCGAAAATCGAAATTGTCCAAAAACTTGGAAAGATAATTGCATAGCTGACCCAGTTCCAACTTATGAAATGCAGCCATACATGGAAAAGGTCGAGTTTGTTAAAATAGGGTTGATTAGGGAAGACTTGTATGAAGTTTTAGTTGAAATTGAAGTCAATCCAGCTGGGCGGTCAGCTTCTAGTATAGATTATATCAAATTTAGAACTGAAACTCCATGGAATTACCTTCCCATTCCATTAATCATCTACAATAGTAGTGTTGAAGATAATATTCTTGGTGATTCACCTTACCATTTCTTCCTTCGCTGGGATATGCAGCCCGATCATATTAACGATTTAACGTGTACCAAATTTTTTTCAATTGATTTTTTTTGGAAAGATGGAACATATGAATCTGTTGATGACATGGTGCCAATTCAACATCTATACTTTTTCCATGGTTGTATGGTTGGTGCACCCAATCATTTTCCTTCTCAGTGTTGGTACGAACACTGTGTACCACTCACACCCTCACAACCAGACCCTATTCCAATTCAGCCTTCCGAGCCGGATCCTCCTCCCGCGGTTGAAAATCCTGGTCCAGCACCCGAAGCCCCTCCTTCAGCGCCATCTCCTCCACTAGATGATGAAGCAGCAGAATCTAGTACCGGAGAAGGAGACGAGACTACTGTAACAGAAGAAGAAACATCTGAATTTGAAGTAAATGAAACACACGATGAAATTGCCTCTTCCTCGCAAAGTGAGAATACTGCTGAAGGTACTGTGGCTCCCCAAACCGAAGCATCAACTGTCGAAAGCTCCAGCAATGAACCAACACTCGAAACTTCCCTAGATAGACCCGTTTCGGATGAACCCTCTCGTTCTCACTCACCAACTACCACTGCCCCACCTGCAACTCTCGAAACAACCCTTGACTTTGGTGGGCACGGTGAAAATCGAAATTGTCCAAAAACTTGGAAAGATAATTGCATAGCTGACCCAGTTCCAACTTATGAAATGCAGCCATACATGGAAAAGGTCGAGTTTGTTAAAATAGGGTTGATTAGGGAAGACTTGTATGAAGTTTTAGTTGAAATTCAAGTCAATCCAGCTGGGCGGTCAGCTTCTAGTATAGATTATATCAAATTTAGAACTGAAACTCCATGGAATTACCTTCCCACTCCATTAATCATCTACAATAGTAGTGTTGAAGATAATATTCTTGGTGATTCACCTTACCATTTCTTCCTTCGCTGGGATATGCAACCCGATCATATTAACGAGTTAACATGCACCAAGTTTTTTTCAATTACATTTTTGTGGAAAGATGGAACATATGAATCTGTTGATGACATGGTGCCAATTCAAAATCTATACGTTTTCCATGGTTGCACGGTTGGTGCACCTAATCATTTTCCTTCTCAGTGTTGGTACGAACAGTGTGAACCAATTCAACCCTTAGAACCGGATCCTCTTCCAGGTCAGTCTCAGCCGGATCCTCCTCCCGCAGTTGAAAATCCTGGTCCGGCACCCGAGGATCCACCACCTACCGTTGAAAATCCTGGTCCAGGACCCGAAGATCCACCATCTCTATCCGAACTGAGTCCAGTTGAATCAGCTTCGGTTGGACTAGAAACCGATTTTACAGAACCTGACCAGTCCCAAATTCAAACTTTAGAAGTCAGTGAACCAGCAGAGGATGGTAACAGTACGTCGCCTGAGGAAGAGGAATACTCCTATGAACCAACCATCACCACGGCAGTTCCCACCTTCAGCACTAGCAATACACTTCTACCAACTCCTAATACCATTTGCACTCGGTCCTGGGAAAACAAATGTAATGTTTCTACAGATGGAACTAATGGGTACACTCGCGCTATGAAAAAGTTTGAGTTCACTGAGATTAACATCATTCTGGAAAATTACTATGAAGTCTTGGTGGAAGTTGAAATCGACCCCTACGTCTTCCCAGTTTCATATCCAGAATATATATCATTGAATGATCTTGTCACTCCTGACGACTATCTTCCCAGTCCATTCGTCATTTATAACGCATTTCTGGAAGATAATGCTCTTCGGGAATCTCCTTATCACTTCTTCATTAAGTGGGCAATGGAAACCCAAAATGTTGCTGGTTTGGTCTGCACAACACCTTTCCTGATTGAATATAGCTTACGTCTAGCAACAGCACCTGCACCTGGAAACCCCGGGCGTCCGTACGAACGAGCAAGTTCAAATCTCCTAGTAAGCTTTATTCATAATTGTGAAAGTGAAAATCCCCATGATTATCCCCTTCAATGCTGGAAAGAAACCTGTTTGGGAGGCATTGATCCTACTCAATCGGATTCAGAGGAAATACCATCGGATCCTACAACTCTGTATACAGACCCACCTAAAGGAACTGGAGTAGCACAACCACCTCCACCACCACCAGTTTTCACACCACCTTCTCAAGCGGGTCCTGAAGATCCTCCACCACCACCAGTGTTTACTCCCCCATCTCAAGCAGGTCCTGAGGATCCAAATCCAGTTGTTGATCCAACATATATCTTTACAATTGGTCCATTGCCTCCTTTACCAACTGAGCCAGAGGAATCAGACTATCCTATTCCACTGACTGAATCTATGGAGGAGTACACCACCACAGGAGTTGGAGAATCGGGCTGGGAACCGCAAGTCACTACTTCAGTAATAGACCAATCTGCTGATGAACCTATAGACCAGTCTACTACTTATAAAGAAGAGGAGATTACAGGTCATGCTACCACGGAAGTAGAAGATGAATCTATATCTGACTCAGAAGATGGTACTACTGCTAATACACAAGAGGAAACTACTACTTCACCAGAAGAGGAATCGTTCGCCACTCATGACGAATCCACTACCGAAGAACAAACGGAATCCGTTACAGAGGTAGTGGAAGAATCTACATCTCTCCCAGAAGATGAACTAAGTACTGTAGTGTCTACGACTGAAAATGTAGTAGAAGCTTCTAATGAAGTACAAGACGTCACCACAAGTGAAGACGAAACTGAATCTATTGCTGATCCTCATGATTATACCACGATTGCTATGGAAGACGAAACTACTCTTGCGACGGAAGACGAGTTTACCACCTCCGCGGAAATCACTACCGAACCAAATTCTCAAACGCAAACTGAACCACATGCTGAAGCTAGCACTGATCTCGAATCCACCTTCGATCCCAACGTGCCTGCTACTGATCCGGAAGAACCAAAAACCTCGGAAGAACCAAATGCTCCAGTACTAGAACTACCAAAGTCAAAAGAATTGACAACAGAAGATACGACCATTCCTTCGATTGTACCAGTCACAGAGACTACTATTGGTCCTGAAACTGAACTACCCCTTGAAATTAGTGATAACCCTACTAATGAAGATTTGTCTACTACTATAGCAGAATCAAGCGTACAATATACGCCTCAAATAACAAGAACAGCTACTGTAACCGTCACCAATGTGGATGATAGTACAACTAGAGTTTTCACTGAAACTGTAACCTACACAGCTGCTAACCCTCCAGTAGAAACACAGATCTTTACTGAAACTATCGCGAGCACTTACGCGGACCCCACTACAACCCGAACTTTCATCGAAACTGTGACGTACACCACTGTTGATCTTCCACCGGGTCCCAGAACATTGACTGATACTGTGACCACGGTGGTTGGGGATCCTGGTAATCCAGCTAACTCGATAACTTTGACATTGACACTAACAACAACTATTCCATCTCCTAATCCTAGTGGAACTTCAACAGTGATAACCATAACTAATCCGGACACCACATATGTCACTACCATCGCAGAGTCATACATCCCACCAGTTGTGGTAACAACTATCTCTAATCCCGACACTACATATGTTACCACCATTACCCAATCATACAATCCTCCAGTATTGGTGACAATTTCCGGACCTGATACCACGTACGTTACAGTAATTACTGAACCATATAATACACCTGTTGTTACAACAATCTTGGGGGCAGACACCACATATGTGACTACTACTATTTCCTATCCTAGTGGGTTCCCTTCTCTGCCTACCGGATCCCGCCAAGGTGGTCCTAGCGATCCAAACGAGCCAGTTAACTCAAATGATCCAAACGTTCTCAATCCTACTGTTCCAAATTCTCCATCAGTTCCTAACATTTCCTCCGGTAATCCAGATCAAAATGAACCACGTCCACTTCCATATTCTGGAGGTGATCCAAATTCTCAAGTTAACACAGGTACCCTTACTGGAAATCCAGAACCAGAAGAAGAATTACAAATTCCATATTCTGGAAGTTACCAAGACCTCCCACCTAATAATTCAAATCCCGAAATTAACACTAGTCCAAAATCCGAATCCAGTCCCAATGATCCTGCGGATAAACAAGACCAGGAAGAACAACTCGAAGTTCCATATTCCGGGGAGTATCCAAATGCTCCAGCAAATATTAATAATCCAAATGCCATAGCTAACCCTGTCGACCTGAATGCTCCTAATCCTGAGTATCAGGATCCTTCCGTTAACCTTGGTGATCCTGGCCAAGAAGAACAACTTCAAGTTCCATCGTCTGGATATAATCCAAACAATCCACTCGACCCTAACGAACCTCCTGCTAATCCAAATGGATCTTCAGAGGAGCTCCTCCAATCTCCTAATGAATTGATTTACACTAGTACGGTTGCTACAACTGTTGTATCCGATGGAATAACTTATGAAACTTCGGTGCCTGTTGTTTACACAACTACTGTTTCCAATGGGATTCCCGAAATAATTATTGCGTCCGCAACTCCATTTTCTGGAAGTACCGATCCAAATCCCGATCTCGAGGAATTTCTTGAAGATTACACTGGATCAGCTTCTGGTTTAATCTCTGATGCCTTTTTGTTATGCCTATGTTTGATTTCTTCCATGATGTTTGTATAATTTTCTATTTGTATACATATAGCAATAGATCTTATCTTTTTTAATCATTAGACGGGATACATGATCAACCGAGATGAATATTGTAAGATTTTATATTCTTAATGGATACATGATCATATTCAAAGCTGGTTGTTATCTGAAGAGACATATAGAAATCAATAGAATGCTATTATATATTCGTTTTAGAACTGTAGTCAAGGAGCTAAGTAGCACGGTAACGATGTCGCCCGGCAATTCTTGTTTGGAAGTCAAAGTAATGTTCTCAAACTACATTCGAAATTACATTCCCGATGTATTTGAATACTACATGTATCAAAATGGTTCTATTTAAATGAAAATTAAGCCAATGTAACTACTTACGTTTGCTTCAGGAACTAAGACATCTACAAAAATCATACATAATGCTGATATATTTACTGGTATATAACTACTTGCTTGCCATCTTTCGAGATTGCTTCTAAAATAACTTTCTTCAAGTCCTCATTTTTGGAATAGATGACTTTACCAAAGTCAACATCTTTGATCTTCTTCTGTTGATACAATTCAATCAATTTGTTAATTGTTTCAATCTTAGAGTTTGGGTTACGTTTGGTGTTCGAAGTGAGCCAATACGCAGTGGTTGTGATGTTCTTAAACAATTGAATTCTTCCATCATATACAATATCAGGACTACCAACAACACCATATGTTACTAATGTACCATCAATTGATAAGCTCTTAACCAACTGAGCTACAGTCGTTCCACCGACACTATTCAATGCAAGTCTAACATTACCACCATTTGTCAACTTTTCAATATCAAACAGCTCAGATAAGAATTCAGATTCTTTAATTACCTTGGTAGCTCCCAATTCATATAATTCCTCAATATCTGCTTCAGATTTGTCATTCCTAATAACTGAAACTACTTTGATACCTCTTAATCTCGTCAATTGAGTGAAATATTTGCTGACTTGGGAATTTCCTGCATTTTGAATTACCCAGTCTCCATCTTGCCAATCCTTGATGAATTGATTTAGAATTTGATACGCAGTACATGGATTAATGGAAATGGTAGATGCTTGCTCTAAAGTTAATCCATTCATTTTAATCAAAGGTTGCAATTCAACATTGACTAATGCATAAGATCTCCAAGTTCCAAATCCAGGAAGCTGCGGTATGACTGTATCACCCTGTTGATATCCTGTGACTGATGTTCCAACTTCAACTACTTCAAATACCCCTTCGTTACCTCCAACATGTAAAGGATCATTTGAAACACTTCCCAAATCGGTGATAGTTCGTGGCACATTGTAGCCCCCATAAATTTGATGAACATCGGAAGGGTTAATGGGTGTAGCCAATGTACGAAGAAGAATTTGATTAGGTTGAATTGGGGTGTTGATCGTAAAACTGGTATCAGTAAGGATTTGGTCTAAATTCTTACCATGACTGGTATAGGTGGCTGCCTTGGCTTGGATCATCTTTGAAATGGTTGTTGAATGCAAGATAAAACAGGTGTGTTAGAAAGTGACGGGCTTTTAAACATTTTCATTGTGGGGACCTTCCTACAATTACATTGTTCAGTATTACTAATCCCGGGAAAAAAAATACTGTGGCTTCCGGATTTATTGGAAAAACAAACCCGAAGAATTGCTCTGTTAATAAATTTGTTTCCTATCTAATACTAATCTTACCACTACTTCTCCATCTAATGGAATTAGTTTGCGATCATGTTTTTACTAATTCTTGAAAAGCATATACACAGTATGACCAAGTGAATACAAACTTGCTGATCAATTAAATACCGAAGACCTTTCCTAAACTCTGTTCGTTACCGAATTCTCCATAGATAGGTTTATTGTTTCGAAAAGATCAGAAAAGGTTCCCTTTAAGTTCTGTGGCATCGAACAATCTTGACATGGGAATGGTGAAGTTACGTATATCAATTGTCATGTATTGTACTTTATTCTCTTGGTCAAAAAATATGCCATATATTTCCCACAGTTTGAAGGAATCTATAGCTTCCGGTTTAGTAGTTTTATAAGAGGTTGTAGAAGATCATACATTTAACACATTCAATAAATTCGGTCTGACCAGTTTGTTACAACTATATGTATAAAGTTGTCACGGGTAATCCCCGCTATTGATTAAAGTGAATTCAAGTTATAATCACAAATCAATAAATGTCTTCTTATTCTATGAATTGCTCCAATTTATCACCATGAATAAGTTGAATCTCAATATACGAGATAAGGATCGGAGAAATGTTTATTATGTTGGTGTTAATACGATAATTCGGCTTACATGAAATCCGCTTTCATTTAAAAAATATCGGCATTAAAATTTAGAACAATAACGGAAATATCATGAAAACATATTGTTCTACTATTTTAATGCCCGAGGCTCAACAATGTTTTTATATTACTAACGGCAACTACATCGAAGATTGAATCTATCCTTTAATTTCCAAGGGGGTGTGGGTATTTGTACTGGAAACTAAAGTAGCAACGGATAATCTGGGAATTTTATTGTTAGTCTGGATTTATTTTTTTGCGCTTTTCTCCTGACAAGCCGTCGCCAAGAATTGCTGCAAAAGGGACGGTGGTAAAACTTAGATATCGGCATAATCCTTATGCTGCTTTTAAATCAAACTAAATAGCCCAAGTCAGTCATTCATGATACTCTCGTTTTCTTCCTCCATTATGGGTTTTAACTCTCCATCTATTTCCCCTCGGCGGATATCTTGGATATCCATAATTTGATGTGGGGTCGAAAAAGAAATAAAAGGGAATCCCTTCATGATCAAAAACAAATCATAGCATGATTTGTTACTCCTGAATTACATACCTCAATCCTCTATAATTACTGAACAGCAAAGCCACAAATCTGGAACCTCTTTGCTAAGCATTCATTAATTTTCTATTTACAATTTCTACCTTATCTTAGGTGACAAAATCCAAGCCGGTAAAAAAAAAATGATGGATTTATGTCCCGGCCAATAAATCCCTCATCGCAATTCGAACCCAAAAAAAAAATATTTTTCAAATTATTTTTTTTGTATTGTTTCTGGTCACACATTAGTAGGGCTGAACATGTTATGTTTATATACTAGAAAAGAACAAATAGCGTGATACCGTCATTAACAGGATTTCTTTTCAATGTCATCGCTTGCAGCCACGAAGAATTACATATTTACCCTTAGATACGAGAAAACTTTCAATTCATTCAACAGTACTCATTTGTTGTAAAAGTATACAACAATTCCAGGACGGCAGTACTCACCGTGATATTTGCCGAAGATTCATGGATTTCCCATTTGGATCTAATTTTAGACCCTTCCAAACAATGGGGAACCACAGAGAATGTAATTGTATATGCAGTCATTATTGTTTTATCCATTGCGCACGAAAATAATAACCGGCACATAAATTTTTTTTTCCAACCGATATTTTTATTATTTACCTCAGGCAAACATAATTCAATGTTTGTACATGATGTTTTTCCAAATTTTCTTATAAATACTTCCAGATGTCCCGTTTGATCATTAATTACATTCTTAATTCAAATTTAACTTTTTTTGTTCTGTACAATCTTTTAAATCATGGATTCTCATACATCAAATTCAGATACATTAGATAACGCTAGTGTTGATTCAGAAAAAGTTAGATCCTTTGGAGATGCTTTAGCTGAACAACAACAACAAAATCATTTGGGACTTAGTAGAACCAAAAGTATTATAGAAAAAATTCGTTCTCGTGAATCACACGAAGACCAAGAAGAATTAAAGAGGTTAGTCACTAACAACAAGGGTGTTGAAAGAATAATTTCCGAATTACAAGAAGGTTCCGGTGCTTTAGGTCCTCTTGAACAACCATATGATTTGAAAAAAATCGAAACACATGCTGATCCTCATTCAGATTTCAATGAAGCTGATCCTTGGAAATATCCTCTTGATCAAGAAACTGGATTAAGAATTGTCGAATGGGTTGATAATGATCCTAAAAATCCAAAGAAATTATCTAAATTTTGGAAATGGACATATACCATGTTATTAGGAAGTATTTGTTTCGTTGTTGCCTTGGGTTCAGCTATTGTTACTGGTGATTTAGAAAGACCTGCTGAATTCTTTGGTGTTTCCCAAGAAGTTATCATTTTAGCTTCAGTTACTGTTTTCGTTATTGGTTTTGGGGTTGGTCCATTAGTTTTTGCTCCAATGTCAGAAGAAGTTGGAAGAAAGCCAATTTATGTTGTTACATTAGGTATTGCGCTTGTGTTTATTGTTCCTTGTGGTGCTGCTCAAAATATTGGTACATTACTTGTTTGTCGTTTAATCGATGGTATTGCCTTTAGTGCTCCTATGACTCTTATTGGTGGTTCATTGGCAGATATTTGGGAAGGTAATGAACGTGGTACAGCCATGGCTATTTTCTCAGCTGCTCCATTCTTGGGTCCAGTTTGTGGTCCAATCTTTGGTGGTCTTCTTGCTGATCATGCTCCAACTTGGAGATGGATTTATTGGACATTTTTAATCATTGCTGGATTTTTCTATGCTGTTTTCATTGGAATTGTTCCAGAAACTCATCATGGTATTTTATTAAAGAAGAGAGCTAAAAAATTAAGAAAAGATACTGGTGATTCAAGATATAGAACATTTTCTGAATTACAAGTTAGAACATTTAAACAAGTTGCCAAGACTTCTCTTTTAAGACCATTTGTTTTATTAAGTGAATTGATTGTGTTTTTAATGACCATGTATATGGCTGTTGTTTATGGTTTACTTTATATGTTCTTCTTTGCTTACCCAATGGTGTTTCAAGAAGGTAAAGGTTTTTCAGCTTCATTGACTGGGGTTATGTTTATTCCAATTGGTGTTGGTGTGATGATTGCTACTATGTGTGCCCCATTCTTTAATAGAGATTATAACAGAAGAGCTCAAGTTTATAGAGATAGAGGTGAATTACCACCAGCTGAATTAAGATTAATTCCAATGATGATTTCATGTTGGTTTGTTCCTGCATCACTTTTTGCATTTGCATGGTCTTCATACCCAACTATTTCATGGGCAGGTCCATGTTTTGCCGGTTTAGGTGCTGGTTTTGGTTTCTGTTGTTTATATAATCCTGCCAACAATTATATTGTTGATTCTTATCAACATTATGCTGCATCTGCTTTAGCTGCCAAGACTTTTGTTAGATCTATTTGGGGTGCTTGTGTTCCATTATTTACCATTCAAATGTATCATAGATTAGGTTATGAATGGGCTTCTACTTTAATGGCATTTATTTCATTAGCTTGTTGTGCTATTCCATTCTTATTCTTTAAATTTGGGGCTAGAATTAGAAGTTATTCCAAATATGCATATTCTCCAAACATGGATGCAAAGAAAGGAGATGCAGAAAATCAAAAGGAACAAGATTACGGACATTGATCATATTCATAGAGAGAAAAAGTTATACCCATTTTTCATTCATTTGCATTTAGGCTTGTGCCAGATATTTATTTTTTTATAGTGTATATATTAATCATATTAATAATTTAAACATGTGCGCATAGACAAAGGAGTTATTTTTCAATATAATCTTCCTTGATTATACCTAAATCATATGCTCATTGTTGCAATTTATTACTGGAGGTTGGTTTTCTTTCTTCCTGGGTGAAAGTATTTTCGTTTACATAATTCGCAACTTTTTTACAAAATTTAAACTAATATTCAAACAAAACTATAAACTAAAGCTACCTAAACACCCATTTCGATGAAAACTCCATCTTGGTGTCTAACTGTTAACTGACAATTCTTCTTAGGAGGATACTCCCTCATATCCTTAGTTTCCAAGTGTGGGAACATTTGAACCAATCTAACAATAACATAAGAGGCTTCAGTCAATGCAAATTGTTGGCCCAAACAAATTCTAGGTCCACCATTGAATGGTAAATAAGCCCATCCAAGTTTATCAAGTGTTTCCCATCTTTCAGGTCTGAATACATCTGCATCTTTACCATAATATTCTTCAAGTCTTTGGGTAACATAATAAGAATAAGCAACCGTGGTTCCCTTGGCTACAAATATTGGATAACTTCCATCTGGACCACCACCTACAGGTAAAGTAGTATCCTTAGTTGCTGCTCTAAAATTGATGGCAACTGATGGATATAACCTCAATGTTTCATTGACTACCCATTTCAAATATTCACACAGTTTTAAAGATTCAAATGTAATTTTGGAAGAATCATAATCCTTGCCGAAATGTTGGTAAACTTCATTCTTTAACTTTTCCCAGATACTTGGATTTCTGGCCAATTCAAATATACAGAATGATAAAGTACCAGCAGTAGTATCTCTTCCTGCAAGTAAGATATTAAGGGATTGATCTTGTAAAATTTTAGGATCCTTGGTAAATTTTGCCAACTCATATAAAAATGTATAACCATTCTTTGATTTTTCTTCAAGTTCTTCAGGTGACATTGCTAATGCTCTTTGCACAAGTATTTGAGCTAACTTATGAACTTGCTTAACGGATCTTCTAAAATCCCAGCCATCGACAAAGAAATAAGCCACTTGAGAGTAAACTCTAGTACCAAGATATCTCTGGGCTTTGTCAAAAGATTCAGCAAAACCTGACCATTCATTTGAGTCTGATAACCCAATAGAAGAATCATGTAATGAATGAACTGATTCTCCAAATAAGAATTCTGTAGCTGTATCTAAAGTAAATCTAAATAATAACTCTTGAATATCAAATGTTTGACCTTTATTTTTTTGAATATGTTTAGCAAGTGTTTGAATGTGAGGTTCAAGTTGGGAAACATGAGCCACTTGATCACGAACAAATTGAGGTCTCAACAATTGTCTTGAATGTTTCCATCCTTCTCCATCTAAAGTGAAAATACCATCTCCTAATAAAGGCTTGAAATGAGGATGTCTTCCAAGTTTAAAATCATTAAATTGAGTTGCTAACATAGCCTTGACATTTTCCGGTTCATAAGTTCCAATTACTCTCAAGCCAAATAATTTAGCCAGGATTGTTCTTCCGTATTTTTCCTTGATACCCATAGCAAAGTCAAGAGATTCACCAGCTCTTTTTGTCCTTAACAAATCGTAAGCTAAATGTAACCCAAGGAATCCACCTTCTTCATATGGTCTAGGTTCTTTTGTGCCATGTTTCTTTTTAAACTTCTCCCTTTTAATATGAATTGATGTACAGTAAATAGCCAAAACACCAAAAAGAATTCCATACCAACTGGTCAAAAACTTGACAGCAAAATTATAAAAATCAGTTACTTCCATGTTTGAATCTTAGAAAAGTGAAGATTATGTACAAAGGTTTAATTGAGTGTCAATGCCAGTATATATATTGCTGTTTCAATAGGTTGCAAAATTTATACTTCTCCACATTTGTTGGTCAAGAAATCCCAAAAAATAAAAACAAAGAAATTCACAACCCCTAGCATGTGTAATTACACCAACTTAAAATTGTTTGACTTCACAAGCTTTTTTTAATTTTTGCGGGGATTGGTACCTGTAATTATGAATTGTTTAAGCCACAAAGGACCCAAAAACGGTTTATTCAATTGTTTAATCTTAGATTTGAAAGTTGCTATGATTATTTTTTTTGTTGGGACATGAAAATCACATGAATCAATCTGACCAAAGATCTATTTTTATTGCCTTTATTGGAACAATAGATTGGTCTAATGCCTAGTTTCTTGTTTCACCTGTCATCTAGGTTTTAAAATCAGCTGTCATCGGGGTTTAAAATCAGTTCCCCTATTGGTTTAAACGCTCGTGCATATGCTAAATTCTATAAGTTATCACATGTTTATACGCATTATATTAAATCCAAAACTATATAGGCCATAATTTACAAAACAGCTGAGATTTTTTCATCTCTAGCAATCTTAGATTCTAATTTAACATCAGAAGATTTAATTTCATTACCTAACTTGTAAACCTTTTGGACATAACCAGCTTTATCCAAAACAACAAAATCAGCATCACACCCAATATTTAAGAACCCACGTTCTTTTTGTAAACCTAATGATATAGCAGCATTATTAGTGACAGTTTTAACTGCTTGTGGTAATGAAATTTTTGACCAAGTAATTAAATTACGTACACATTGTGGTAATGTAGTAGCAGCACCAGCTAAAGTATCAGTATTTTCCAAATATAATCTATCACCAGTTTTAACAATGACTTGAGTATCCCATTTATAAGTACCATCAGGTAATCCCATTAAATGCATAGCATCAGTAACTAAAACACATTTATTTGGGTTTGATCTATAAGCTAAATTTGCCATGGCAGGATCAACATGTACACCATCACAAATTATACCGAAATAAGGAGTTTTATCATCACCAACCACGGGAGAATTAATTAATCCAACAACACCAGCATCACGATGATGTGGTTGTGGCATAGCATTATATAAATGAGTAATCATACTGGCACCATTATCAATTGCTTTACAACCAGTTTCATAATCAGACATAGTATGACCAATTGAGAAAATTATATTTCTTGATACAATTGAAGGAATAACATTTAAAATCCCAGGGATTTCTGGAGCACCAGTAATTATAGCCACATTATCTAATAAATCTTCATCACCACCATAAATTTCAATTAATTTACTTTCACCAGCCTTAGCATCAACAAAAGTTTCTACTGGATGACACCCTTTCTTCTTGATGTTGATAAAGGGACCTTCAAGATGAGCACCTATTGAATCAGTTTGATTATCTAATCTTGATTTTTTATAAAATGGTAAAACTTTTTCATAAACTTGAGGGAAATTTGAAGTAACTGTGGGACAAGTTGCAGTTACACCAGTGGTTAAATATTTAGCCATAGCATCTTGATAAAAGTTTTTAAATTCAAGAATATCCTTTTCAGTTGATTCACCATTTAAATTTGAATAATTTAACCCATAAATACCATTATTTTGAATATCAATATAACCAGGAGCAAGTATTTGTTCATTCAAGTCAATTGTTTGACTTACCAAGTTAAGGTTTGAAGGAGGATGGGAGATCTTTTTGGTTTGGTTATTATAGTAAAGATCAGTGAATTCATACAATTGACCATTATCAATTAAATGACAGTTTGTGAATCTAGTATAAGTAGCCATTGTATATATAGTCTATTAGTGTGTATGATATTAAAAAGGGAAAAGAGAAATGTAATTATAATTGGATATAATATATAAAAAAACCAATAAAAGGGCAAACCGATGTGCTTATATATTTCTGTTTAAACCCATGTGTGGAATGATGGAGCAAAAAGTGTGTACACCCGTGTAACCCTAATAATGTTCCATTTGTAGTATATTTTTTTTTAGAACAAACTATACTGCGTTTTGTGGGTTGATTGTTCCGCGGTGGCAGTTTAGGCGACGTTAGACAATTACTACTACCATCAGGAGGGTTAATCACTCACTACAACATAAACTTAATATGGGGTCTCCGGATGATGAATTACTTTTTTTTTTTTTTTTGCGCACGGAATAATAAATCACAATGGAATTGCAAAAATTAAAAAGAAATTACAGCAAAAAAAAATAATTTAACCCTTAACTGCGAAAAACGTGAACTGTTCCCAAAAAATGTAACCTTGATTCTCAACGTTACATAATCCATCGATGTTGCATTTTTTAGACATCGGGTACTAATTGAAAACTGGGGCTGGTAATTAATCTAAAGATCCCGATGTGATAGAGATACCACACACATAATTTTTTTTTAACTAGTACAGTCTTTATTATTTTTTTTCAAACTAGTGCGACATTTAATTTCAAACCACGCGAAAAAATAAATTCATACCTTCTGGCCACAAATCCTCTAACAAACTAAGCCGGAATTCCTAGATGTCAAGGTGATGTCATCACGTGGTATGAAAAGATAGCCCTCGGAAATTTCAAACCAAGGTATGAAAATAAAATGTCGCCTGGTTTGAATTAATTTGCGAAACACTGTACAACATATTTCGATACACAGAAACATCAAGGTTGTATTTGGTAAATGTTGTCTATACAATCAGTTGACACAATTTGAATTTTTCAATTATATATAGCCGAGTCGGTTTTTCTCAAATACACCAAATACTTTTTAATCACTAACATACTTACATAGAAACTATGAGACAAGCTACTTTTTCATCTGCTGAAGACGCTTCGGAATATTTGGCCAACTATATCATCAACAAAATCAATAATTTTGAACCAACTCCATCTAAACCTTTTGTTCTTGGTTTACCTACTGGATCATCTCCTGAAGGTGTATATGCTAGATTAATCAAGGCTAACAAAGCTGGTAAGGTTACTTTTAAAAATGTTGTTACTTTTAATATGGATGAATATTTAGGTTTAAAACCAACCGACAACCAATCATATCATTACTTTATGTTTGATAAATTCTTCAATCATGTTGATATTCCAAGAGAAAATATTAATATCTTGAATGGGTTAGCTAGTGATGTTGAACAAGAATGTGCTAATTACGAAGCTAAGATTAAGAAATATGGTAGAATTCACTTTTTCATGGGTGGATTAGGTCCAGAAGGTCATTTAGCTTTCAATGAGGCTGGTTCTTCTAGAGATTCAATTACTAGAAAAGTTAGTTTAGTTCCTTCTACAATTAAAGCCAATTGTAGATTTTTTGAAAATGATGAATCAAAAGTTCCAAGATTTGCTTTAAGTGTTGGTATTTCCACAATTTTAGATAATTCAGATGAAATTGCTTTAATAGTTTTAGGTGATGCCAAGTCTCATGCATTAGAAAGATCTATTCATGGTCCTAAAAATGATGCAAAATTCCCATCAAGTTATTTACAAGATCATCCAAACGTATTGATTGTTTGTGATAATGCTGCTGCTGGCTTGAAGTCAAAGTTGTAATACATACATTTCTCTTTAATAGATATATACTGAATTAGATAATACCTTTTTTTAACCTGGTAGAGATTCCCCTCAACCCTAAAATGTTACCCCAGGATCGACATTGGTTAGACATCACCCAATGTGACCTTCGTTACATTTGAAATTTCTTTTTCCAACAGCTTCGTTTAAATATGTCAAAAGAAATTAACCATATCTGGTTGCGAATTTCAATAGAACTCTGGTGACGCACTCCACACTAAATTAGTCCCCTGCTCAGTTATTATTCTGGAGAAATTCGAAATAAATGTCTTCATATTAACAAAAATATATACGTCTACGTATAAAAAATTCAAACTTTATATAATCCCAGTAAATAAATCTCTTTTTGTCTAAGAATAATAAGCAGCTCCAATAGCAGCTCCAATTATTGAACTATTATCAATTAATTTCAAATCAACCTTTAAACCCAACTTCTTTGCCTCTTCATTATCATTTATTAATTGTTTAACCAAACGTCTATAACTATTGAAATATGATAATACTGAACCAACAAATCCAATTGTAACTTCTGATAAATCTTCTTCTTGATTATGTTCATGTAATAATTTAACAAAAGAAACAATAGTATAAGCAACTATAAATGCTGCTCTTTGAATAATTGCTTCAGTAACTTGTTTCAATATAGCAATTTCTCCGGGAGAAACTTTATTTTCCCAACCATATCTTTCACAAATCTTATCGTTAATAGCTTCAAGATCTTTGGATTCATTTATAAAACACATCAATTCTCCATCAACTCCATCATATTCATTAGTTAAAATCTCGGAAAGTTCATATTGACTACGATCAGCAAAGATTTCTTGTGCTTCAATTAAATCAACCAATACTAATCTGGTTAATTCAGGTAAATATCTTCCACTAGCCATTAATTCATGAGGTTGGAAAATTGTACCAGTGTTTGGATCAACAGTCATAAAGGATTCGAAATGTTGGTTGAAAATTCCAAATCTTGAATCAATATGAGCATCATATTTAGTGACAAAATCTGGGGTAACTAAATTTTGTCCGAAAAGAGACAATTCAGTATTATAAAGAATTCTCTTGTGTCCATCCAATACTTTAGCTTGATTAATTTTGTCGGAACTGTTTAATGAACAACAAATGTTTAATCCAGTACCCAATACAAGGGCCAATTTGGTGTTTTTATCAATAAAGGCACCAGCAGCATATACAGCAAGAGAATCATTGAAAATAATTCTAATATCTATCTCAATATTAAATTCATCTTGTAAAACCAGTTCTAATATAACTTTCAAATCTTTACCAAAAATATCTGGATGAATAGTATATCCTTTAGAAACATGGACAATTTTTCCATGATTATAATCAGTAGTTTCCAAGGGGAATGACCAAGTAATACCAGTCTTGACAACGGATTTAATATCCAAGACATCTTGAGCTTGTAAAACTTGTTTAATCTTACTTCCAATAAATTTAAAGAATTCCCAATCAATAACTTTAAAATTGTTGGGAATAATCCAACTTTGTTCAATAACAGTTTTAATTCTTGAAGATCTATCGGATTCTTCAATATCAATTGCCTTGTCGATATTAACAACAGCAATTCTCAAGGTTGAACCACCTAAATCAATAACCAAGAATTTTCCAAATTCTTGTCCACTTGGAGAAATATTATAATTGGGTAACATAGTAATACTTGAACTATCAGATAAAGCAGAATTAAAATCATTACGTAAAAACTCTGATTGTACTGACAAGTTTTCATTAGTTAATGTTTGAGTAAAAGATTTTACAATTGAAGATAATAAAGTTGTATCCATCTTGGTTTCACCATTTGAAGAATCACTTGAACTAATTGGTGACTCTAAATCCGAATTAGTAGAAACACTAGAATTAGTAGGAGATTCTTCTAATGTAAACTCGCCTATTTTCAAGTCGAGTTCTTGTTGTTTCATGGTTGTTAATTCCGGAGTAACAGAAGGTGCAAGTTTGTTAGTTGCCATAGCGTAGTGTGTAAATGTATAAACTGAAAGATTTGTTCAGTAGTATGTAGTAGTGATATGCTAAGGGTATCGTAATAAAAAAACGAGGGAAAGTCGTGATATAAATAATTTGCAAATTATAATTAATGATATATGGTTGTAGTATAAAATGGGTGTAAACTTTTTATTAAATGTAAAAAACTGTAACCCCAAGGTAGTAAAAAAAAAAAAAGAAAGACAAAGTTCTGACTAAAAGTCGTTGGTCTGTGTAAAAGTGTGGGTCAGTTGGTTGTGTGGGTGGGTGGTAGTTTAAAAATAACTGTTTAGTGTAACAACTATGTGCAAAGGATCGGGGGGAAAATGGGCGGTACCGTGGGATGATTGTAATAATGGGGCGTGTGTGTGTGTTAACTTAGGTCATAAAAATTAGTTAGTACAAAAGAAAGCAGTACGAGGTAGTATTTAAAACATCTAAATTGCCGAGTCTGAATGAGATTAGGAGCTGTGGTGGTGGGTGGATAGTGGTAGTAAATCATCTCCATATTTTTAAAAAAAAGATTTTGATGTTACATCAGTACAGTTTAATTTTTTTTTTTTTATTTTTCGCGCAAAGAAATTAAAAATGGAACTTGATTGCAATTTCATTTTTGTGTGAGAATTTACTATCAATTTTTTTTTTTTTTTTTGGTGATTCGGAGGTTTTTCCGGGTTGGTGGTGGCTTCTTAAGTTCTAGAAAATTGACGTTCCCCACTAAGTTCCCCCACCATTTTAGGGTCTTTTCGATATGGGCTCAAAACTTTTGAAGAGATGATCCATTGGGGTAGAGAGTGCAAGTATCAATTGCTGTCATGGCTAGGCTTGAACCGTGTTTTGTATGCTCGAAAATTGGTCATATATCTCCAGGCTCACAAGACCTATTGTACAAATTTCAATGTAACGTCACATTAAGCGTGGACCGTCAACTTGTAAATCGAGCTAGTAGTCGGTAAACATATTAATCAGTAGATTATCATTCTAAACCGAGTTTAATAGTTCAATTCTCTTCTTACTTGATGTTTAGGTATTTCCACTCTCGTAGCTCTGATTTTCCGTTCATTCCAATAATGCCCTGACCAATATCATGAAATGCAACTTTGTCAATCAGTATAACTTCACACAAAAACATTCAGGGCAGATCTCTAAACCCTACATCGCCAGTTGTCCTCATATCTGTCACGTAGTCGCAATATGATTCAAGGTTTCAATTCAAGGGTTGTGCCAAAGTTTATCCGAAACAAAATTGCAACTCTTGGCAAATCTGATGACAGATTGGTTTTGTGCAACTTCCCCTGAGATATCACCAGGGTACAACGGTTATCCCCGTGGTGAACCTAGCCTGTGGCATTTTTAGTTTAAAGTAAATGGCGTTCGGAAAATAATCTTAAAAAAACATCTGACTACTCCAACTTTTGTGTTTTGTAGATTTATCCGGAAAAAGAGAAAGAAGTTCTCTACAACGTTACATAAAAAAACCAATCCTTAGGTCATTGTACAAACATACGATAAATTAGTCTTTACTCAAATCAGCCAATTCAATCTCTTCTCCTTGTTCTTCCTTAATCTGATCATTGCGGATACCACGTCTAGCGTTTACTTCATGATCGTCAATAAGTACTTGTTTCAATTTCTCCTTAGCGATAAGAATTGCTTCATCAAACATTCTTTGTGAAACAATCATGGCTGGTTTTAATAAATTCATGGTATACATGATATAAAGTGCACTTCCAAAAACAAGACACAAGGCAAAGAACATTGGATTTCTGAGAACAGCCATAAATTCATTCCATCCCAATACTAATATGATTAAATAGATATAGTATGGGATTTGCGTAACATGTTGAACAATTGCTCGTTTATTCTCCATGAATTTAGCATCAATTTCCTTTTTGAATTTACTTAAAACTTCAGCTTTTTCAACTTCACTCAAAACTCCAGCAAAACATTTCTGTTCTTCTTCGAGTTCTTCTTCCTCGTCATCATGGTCTTCTACACCAAGATATTTTCTTCTCAATTCTTGATCAAATATATCTACATCAGGAAGAATTTCAGTATCATTGCTTAATTTGGCAAGACTTAAAATAGGCATGATTGAAACAGCATGTCTTTTGGAAATCTGAAAAGACTCTTCTAAATCATGTTCATTAAAATAAAGTTTGGGAATCCCATTTTCATCATACCTAAATTTATCATCAAATCTATCTTGTAAAATAATCAAGAGTTTCTCCTTTGAAATTAATTTACAAAGAATTTGATGAAATTGAGTCCATGATTTAAACTCGAATGTTTCTTCAGCAGTTTTGTTTTGTTCAGATGTAGTACCGAGATCATATTCAGAAAGAGTTGATAATTGCTTAAACTTTTCAAATACTCGATCCCATGTTTCTTCATCGGGATTAACAAGTTCTTGTTGAACAGCCTTGGATATACCGGTGGTCAATTTCTTGAGTGTTTTATTTACAATAGAATTCAATTCAACAACTTGTTGCTTGGAAATAGTATTATCAATGTCAAGATCAAATGAAGAAATAGAATCCTCGATTGGAATCTCTCCCTTTAAAGAAATGGATTCAAGACTGGTTGAAATTAATTCACGGGCTTGTTTAGATAATTCTTGACTTTTAGATTTAAAATCCTTACCTTTCAAGCCAACCAAATCTACTTTAAATTTGGCCAATGTATCATTAATTAATCGTTGAGATTGTTTTTCAAACAATTGCTTATATTGTCCAAACAATTTTTCATTCAATTCCAATTTTTTCTCTTCATATACTGATTTATTATATCTTGAAGCTGATTGATCGAAATTTTCCGTCGTATCTTCATGTAAATCATTCATTAAATTTCCCAATTCTTTAAAATCACTAAATGAAGAATCAGCTTTAAATATTTCGTCAAATTTACCCTTGAATTCATCAACAACTTCCTTAATAATCTCAGTACATCTAAATTTAGCTACAAGAATTTGTTCCATAGGTAAATCCAAATCTTTATTATTTTCAATACGTTCCCAACAATTTTCAGCATACATTGTCCAACCATCAATTGGAATATTATGATGGTATTCCGGTTTAAATAATTCATCCTTAACTACAAGTCTATCACCTAATTTTGCAATCCCTTGAGAAAACTCTTGAGGTTGAAAAATCTTATGATTTAAAGTATGAAAATCAATATCGAAAAAATCGGAAAATTTCAATTCAGTTAAATCATGAGGTTTAGCTAATTCATTCCACATTTTATTTAAATCGTCAGTCACTGTTTCAGCTAAATTTTCTACAGGGGTCATACCAGCATAATCCCTAATTACAATTAATAATAATATTCTATGATTATAATTATTTTGATTTTTATCCAACTTCAGTTTTCCAAATAATGATAAATTAACTTCAAATACCGTTTTTAATAATCCTAAATTAGCCCCCTGATATAAACCAACTTGTGTTTCCCAAATATTAATAATTAAAATTTCTGAAGTGGCAATTGCAAATAATGCTGCTTTACGTTCAAAATCTTTATCCTCACCATGCTCTCTACCATCAGTACCTTCAACATCCATAACGTAAATATTTGAACCTAGTGGATGATGCTGCTGTTGTTGTTGCTGGTCATGAGTAGTTGTAACTCTTGGTGAATGGGCCATCCAAATCCCTTTGGTTGTCTGTTGTCGACGTTGGGTTTCGTCCATTACGTCAAAATTAGTATGAAATAACCGATTCAATAATGTTGATTTACCAGTGGATTGAGATCCAAACACCGAAATGATATGGTAATTATTCCCCGAACCACTAATATTGCCTGTTGTTGCATTAACATAATTTAAAATGGAAGGATTAAATTGCTTATGTTCATCAACTATTTGAATAGCATCTTGAATACCACTGGATAAATTAGGACTAATTGGAACAAACGATGAACTTGAAGATGTTTGAGAAAGCGGAGCTTCAAGTGTGTCCTCAGTTGTATGATCCGTTGACATTGTTTGATAATCAATTAGCTAACGGCAACTCTTAGTATCTCCGCACAAACAGAAAAATGGACAGCACTTTACCCAGCAACCTCCCAACAAAATTTGTGGTGTGTGATGCTACCAGTTGGGTTTTGCCCTTGAATGTGATATTATTGTATACCAATATTGGGAGAATACTTCTAGAATGGGTATCTGTATAGGTACCATTAACCTATAATCTAAACTAAGAGTGTTTGCTATTGAAATCTTTAGAGGTTGGTCTACATGTTGACATGTCAGTTCCTTCCAGTTGTACTTTATCGATACCGAGGAAACTATAAGGACGCCGAGTATTCTAAAAGTGTAGTTTCGAAGTAGTAAATGGATAATACTACTACTGTTTGTAGGACGCCACCCCTTCCCATATTTCTGTAGCCCTAGAAATTTTTTGTTCTTTGCTTTCTGCAACTGGTTCGATGTTGCAAAATAAAAAAGACGGGAAAAGATTACATTCTGTTAACCGACGGAAAAGTTAAACACCCCAAGACATTACCGACAAGTTTTATTCATATCCGATTTAAATACCGAAGTAAACCATTAAACTATTAGCATAAGTTATAATATGAAAATAATAATTCTCATTTCAAAGGTTTTGAAGGAAATATTACGCAAAATTGTACCAGAAATTTTACAAAAATATCTAGTATACTTGTATACTTTGATTTCTAGTGAGAGACTGTCAAACAACAGATAAAGTCAACATACAATTATCTGAACAAAAGAAATTAGTTCAGTAACTTTGGGTTTGAAACCTCGGGGCATATCGCATATTTTCTATTATCTCCGAACGTCATAAAAAATGTGTTTTTTTCCGACACATCAATATGTGCTAACAAATATAATAGAAATATAAGAAACAAAGTAAGAAGCATAATAGTCTCCCTTTCTTTAGTCACCAAAAAGAAGTACATTTGTTACAAACACCACCCCAGCAAGACTAGTCGAAGCAGTATATGAAATATTTCCAATCTTTACTCCTACATGAAGCGCAACCCACTTTATTGTATTTTTTTGTTATGGCATCAGAATCTGCATAGCATACTACCCAGAATGCATATACTCACTCCAATGTGATCTACCAAGGGCAAATTCTTCCCAGACAATTAATATCAAAACGTGATTTTGGACAACGATCTGACTTGATCACCACTCTTGTGCTATTGTAATTCATGTGGTTTGTTAGACAAATAAGAAAGATCAGTTCACCACCACCAAAGAAACTTGATGAGGTTTCTACCGTACAACAAGATCATCAAATCAAACACGAAACGACAGCCATCAGAGAAACAAATTCTCCCCGCT
The DNA here is from genome assembly GCA_003676035.1 of Spathaspora sp. JA1. Taxonomy (NCBI): domain Eukaryota; kingdom Fungi; phylum Ascomycota; class Pichiomycetes; order Serinales; family Debaryomycetaceae; genus Spathaspora; species Spathaspora sp. JA1. The sequence goes on along the minus strand of NSGQ01000064.1, from coordinate 24,954 downwards.
CCCCGAATAAAGCTACAGTAATGTCGCTCCCAGATGATGTTCTTGTCGATATATTAAGCCGTCTTAATCAGATCAACATCTGTCGTATTTGTACGGTTAACCACAGATTATGCATGTTAGCAAAGGCCAAGTTGTACCATTCCATTTATATAAATAACGCCATTGACCAACCTATTCACATATATGCCTTCATAAACACTCCTTTCTATAGAAAATACACCATTGTCAATACAATACACCCATTTGAATGGCTTCATGGGAATTCAAATATTAATCTTATCAAGAATATGGTTATTCTAAATCATGATACCAGCTTGTATAATGTTCGAGTTCGATATCCGTGGATTGATGTGGTAATTGATGACGAGTCCATCCAACACCGTTCATATTTTGCGGATCAAAATTACCAGTCTACAAACCTCAGATTATCAAGATTAAATACGATTCCAGTTTTGCACACATCTCAAACGATGCCGTGGGTCAGGAAACTAAATGTAAGGATAGATGAACTAACAGATGACAATTTATTATCAATTGTCAGTTTGTGTGGATTGACAAATTTGACAGTGTGGTATTGCAATCCAGATAAGTTGGGTATGCTTCTCCCACTTGGATTAAACCATCTACCTATCAAAACATTAATAATTTCCTTTCTGCACTTTTTCGGAACAAACATTCTGATTAGCAAGCTCCAGGATATTTTCAATTTACTGAATTTGACCACTCTTGAACTACACTTGTGGGATCCGCACAACTATCCAAGCCACTTTGAAGAGGAAATGCAGGATATTTTCTCGAAATTAACAAATTTGAAACATCTTTGCTTGATATCCCAAAACATTCGATTCGATAGATTGATCAGTATATTGAAACGAAACTCGTTGTGTACATTGTACTTAAGAATTATTCAAGTTGGTCGAGTTGTTGAAAGATTTCAAGTGGAGGATATCTTGAAACATCAAGAAGGTTCATTACAAAGGTTGTACTTGGGTTATAATAACCCTGAATATTCAAAGATTTATGGTTTGCAAGAATTTGATAGGATTTGCAAGGTCAAAAATCGAGAGGATGAGTTACAAAAATTAGTAGAAGATTTAGAGCAGATCAGTAATATATTATTGAGAGGAGAAAGCTTTCCACGATTGCGCCAAGTTGTATTGAATGAGTACTATTATTATATCGAGAGACAGAGAAAGAAGAATATTTATGTTCTCCCCTGGAGTCCTCTTAAAGTTGCAAGTAATAAGATTATTAGAATATAACTGGTTTATTTGAAATATACACTTGTTAAGAGGTAGTGGCTAGATGCGATAGACCCGTCATATTCATCAATTTATGTAGTAAGGTGGAGGTGAAGTGAAGTAATGTACTATGTAGATAATAGTTTCCACATGTAGGGCATTTTTTTATGCCTAGTTGTATTGACTTAGCGCGAAAATGTCTACTATATATACAGAATTCAACAAAGTTTCTCTTGTTTCTACTAGTTTTCTCTGGTTATTCACATTCCTACAAGTCCTTTCTTCAGTTTGTGGTACTTTACCCATGTAGTCTCCTCATAAGTCTTACCTTGTTGTTGTTACAAGTTGAATTTTTTTTGCATCAATTTTTACAAAAATCTTTACAAATTATGTCAAATATCAAATTTACTATAAACATGTATATATCTTACAATTTCTTGGTTAATTCAGGAATAATTTCGTTAATATCACCCACCAATCCAATATCGGCAACATTAAAAATTGGAGCATCTGGATCTTTATTAATAGCAACAATTGTTTTAGAATCCTTCATACCTGCTAAATGTTGAATTGCTCCAGAAATACCTACACCAATATATAAATCAGGAGCGATAATTTTACCAGTTTGACCAATTTGTAAAGAATTATCACAAAATCCTGAATCCACTGCAGCTCTCAGAGCTCCAATTGCTGCGTTTAATTTAGAAGCTAACGGGGTTAATAATTCATCAAAGGTTTCCTTATTCTTTAACCCACGTCCCCCAGCAACCACAATTTTTGACAGAGATAAATCAACTCCATCTGTAACTAATTCTTCAGAAACAAATTCTGTTCTGTTGTTTGATTCAATGGATGCAGATACATTCTCAATTGGTGCTGCAGCTTCTGTTGACTCAACAACTGGTGCAAAAGCAGATGCTCTAACTGAGGCAAGAATAATACTATCTTTTGATTTTACAGTAGCCAAGGCATTTCCGGCATAGATTGGACGAACAAAAGTATTTTCATTTTCAACTTTAATAATATCTGAAATTGGTTGAACATCTAATAATGCTCCTAATCTTGGAAGAATTGATTTTCCAACTGATGAAGCAGGAATTATAAAATGAGTGAAATTTGATTGAGTAATAAGATTTTCAACCAAGGGAGCTATTTCTTCAGCTAAATAATGATCATATTTAGAATCATTAGCAACCAAAACTTTGGAAATACCTTGTGATTTACTTGTGGTTTGGGCAATTGAATCAGCTTTACTTCCAACAATTAATCCAGTAACTGGTTTACCTAATTGTACTGCAGCAGTAATTGCCGATAATGATGCTGGAGTTGATACTCCAGATGCATTACCTTCTATAAATACAAGGGTATTTAATGCAGCTTTACTGGTTGAGAAATATCTTCTAGCAATGAGTGACAATGACATGACTTAACTATTGACAATCTTATACAAGTATGTTGCAGAAGGAGAAAAAAAATTATAGTAGTGGAAAATTCCCAAGTGATTTCCGGTGATGTTTTTTTAGTAATTTGTACACGACCTCCGGTTTTCGGAGGGTTACTCCTAGTTTGAAGGAAGAGTTAGTAGTTCTAAGAAGGGTTGGTGATATAAACATCAACATACAGATCTAAACATTCCAGAGATTTAGATAAAAAGAAGATTATTTTTTCGGAAATAGGTGTTTTATATATATATTAAATTAGCATCTTATACTGTAGACGACTAAAATATCCCATATAGCCAAACTACTTATTAATGTCAATAATTGTAAACAGAGTCTAGAAATACATGACATTTTAAATGACAATAATTGGAGCAAAATAAAATTTTAGCAAAGCAAAGAACAAAAAAAAAGGGTGTTGGGAATCTACCGAACGATCTTTTAAAAATAATCGTGGCTGATCTCAATGAATCAGAAGTGGAGAAAAGAAAAGTGAGATTAAAGTTTTGAGATCAAAATCGAATCAAAATCAAAACCTTATATCTGTCACCAAAATATCACAACTACCCTATCATGGCACCAATATCACCACCAATATCTCCTGCTAAAAGGGGAGATAGTTCAAGACGTATGGCAAGTCCATCACCAAGTATTCGACTTATTTCAAATCGTCGGGTTAATCAAGAACGACTGCCATTATTAGAAAGACGTCATGATAATAATGAATATGGATTCAATTCCCCTCATCATGTACCAGCGCATATACCTTCATATCTTCAAAATGAACTTCATTTTCCTAAATCATCATCAGATGTTTCCGATGTTGAATCATTTGTATACCAACCTCAACCGGAACCAATGTCAACAACTTCATTGGAACAACGTCTTGATGGTCAATATATTCCAACCAATATTCAAAAATTAGAAAATTTAGCATGGAATGATATTTTACCATATTATTTACCATTTATGTCCTGGATTGGGAAATATAATTTTCAATTTTTAATTGGTGATTTAATTGGAGGGTTAACTTTGGTTTTCTTTCAATTACCATTATCATTATCTTATGCAACTACATTAGCTCATGTCCCCGTGGTTTCTGGGTTATATTCCTTGGGTATTTCCCCAATAATATATATGATCTTTGGTAGTGTCCCTCAAATGATTGTTGGACCAGAAGCTCCAATTTCATTAATTGTAGGTCAAGCCGTTGAACCATTATTACATCATTCCAAAAAGCAAATTGATCCATTAGAATATGTATCTGTAATTACTTTATTAAGTGGTGCTACTTTATTGGGGTTTGGATTAGGAAGATTTGGATTTTTAGATAATGTTCTAAGTCCAAGTTTATTAAAAGGATTTATTGGAAGTGTTGGGATTGTTATGAATATTAATGCATTAATTAATTGCTTGGGATTAGAAGAATTAATGAAACGAGTTTCAAGTGATCCTGAACAAATGGATATTCATTCTCCCTTTGATAAAGTAAGATTTCTTGTTCAAAATTTAAATAAACTGAATGGATTAAGTGGTTGCATCAGTTTAATTGGTTGGAGTATAATTATGTCAATTCGAATTTTTAAAAAATATCATGGTCATAATTCTAAACCAGGATCAAAAAATATTGTGGCATATATTCCCGAAATTTTAATTGTGGTTGTTGGACTGACGATTTTATGTGAATATTTCAGATGGGATTTACATCATATTGAAGTTATTGGTAAAGTTAAACATGATGGAGAATTACAAATTTATAATCCATTTTCAAATTGGAAATTAATTAAACAGTTTAGTACTTCAGGATTTTTATGTGCTATGTTGGGATTTTTTGAATCAACTACAGCATCAAAATCTTTAGGAACAATGTTTGATTTACCTATAAGTTCAAATCGAGAATTAATTGCCTTGGGAAGTTTAAATATCATGGGAAGTATATTTGGTGGATTACCTGCATTTGGGGGATATGGTAGAAGTAAAGTAAATGCCATGTCAGCCAAAACAACAATGCTGGGTGGTATAATGGGACTATTTACATTAATCACCGTGGTTTATTTATTAGATTATTTATACTTTGTTCCCGTATGTATGTTAAGTGTGGTTAGTTCTGTGATTGGGATTCTGTTAATTGAAGAAGCTCCTTATGAATTATATTTCCATTGGATAAGTAAAGGATATAATGAATTAATTACATTTACATTAACGGTACTAATAACATTATTTTTTTCAATGGAAGGTGGAATTGCCGTGGGATTAATATATCTGTTAATTAGAGTGATTAAAAATTCTACTGAATCAAGAATTCAAATTTTAGGAAGATACCCTGATACTAATATATTTGTTGATGCTGATATTCCTACATATTCTGAAATGACTGTGGAACATAAATCATCAATAAATATATTTAATGATTTCCATCAAACTCAATTGAATCAACAAGTTATTGAAGAAATCGAAGGATGTTTAATTATAAAGATTCCTGAACCTTTAACATTTACAAATTCTAGTGATTTACAAAGTAGATTAAAACGAGTGGAAATGTATGGATCTACTCGAGCCCATCCAGCTTCCAAACGTAGTCGAGATGAATCCATGACTAAATATATGATTTTTGATTTGAATGGAATGACAGAAATTGATTCTTCAGCAGCAAAGATTTTACAAGAATTAATTTCAAGATATCATAATCGAAATATTAAAACAATATTTGTTAGAGTTGCAAATTATCCCAAAGTTAGACAAAGATTAATTGATTCGGGAATTACAAATTTACTTTATCAAGATTTAATTGATTTAAGATATTTCATTATGCAAAATATAGCTTTGAAATATATTAATTCTCGAGGTAGAAATCTTGAACCTCAAGAAGAAGTTGGTAGTAATTCAAGTGAAATTGAAACGGTATTATCATGTTTTGATTTAATTGAGAGTGAAGAAGAACCTTATTTTAAACATATTCGAGATTCTTTGAAAGTTATTGATTGTTTTGAAGTAAGTAGATCATTACTTGATCGTGATGTATAGAAAAACGGACATATAGATTAAATAGAATAGAATGGACAAAACAATAGTGTACGGCTATGTTGAGTGTAGTCGCGCTTGCGCGTATTTTGAAAAAAAAAAAGCAAACTTCTGGAAACTACTATACCAACGTGGGTAAACAAACATGTCTGAATCTTTAAATCAGCTCGAAGATATCGAACAGGAAGAGTCTGGTGAATTGACAATCAAACAAGAATATCAATTATGGAGAAAGAATTGTAGATACATGTATGAATTTGTTAGTGAAACTGCCTTAACTTGGCCATCACTTACAATTCAATGGTTACCTGAATATACTTCTAATAATGGTATAATTGATGGTAAATTATTAATTGGAACCAATACATCTGGTGAAGATAAGAATTATCTTAAAGTTGCCACTACTCAATTGCCTGAATCAAACAGTCAAGTTAAAGTGAATACTCGACTTAAAATTATACAAAAATTTGAAAATAATGCCGAGATTTGTCGAGCTAGATTTATGCTTCAAAATTCAAATATTGTTGCTACTATTAATGGATTAGGTGAAATTGTTTTATATGATTTAAAAGGTGATTCTAAACAAGCAACATTACATAATAATGTAATTCATTCTGAAAATGGGTATGGACTTTCTTGGAATCCATTTACTAAAGGATATTTATTAACTGGTGCCGATGATAAGATATGTTCGGTTTTAGATACCAATACAAACAAAGCAGTCTTCAAAAGTGATATACAACAAGACATTGTTAATGATGTAAAATGGCACAATTTTGATGAAAATTTATTTGCTTCGGTTTCAGAAGATTGTCATGTTTATTTATTTGATATTAGAACAAATAGCAATGTTAGTAAATTTCATGCTAAAGGTTCTAATGGTATAAATACCATTGCATTTTCACCATTTTCTCGAAATTTAATTAGTATAGGAAATACAAATTCTAATATTAATTTATTAGATTTAAGAAACTTATCAACTAGCGGAGACTCAGGATTATTACATACTATGATGGGTCATGGAGAAGCAATAACTAGTATGGAATTTGATCCATTTCATGATGGTATTTTAGCTACTGGGGCTCAAGATAGACGGGTTATACTTTGGGATTTATCTAAAATTGGGGAAGAACAACAACAAGAAGATGCTGAAGATGGATGTCCTGAATTATTTATGATGCATGCTGGTCATACTGGGTCAGTAACTGATTTGAATTGGTGTCCATTTAAGCCATGGACTTTAGGTACAGTTGCTGACGATAATATTGTTCATATTTGGGAAGTGGGGAGTAATTTACGGGATTCTGAAGAGAATAACAGCATAGATCCAAACGATTTAGAGTGATTTGCTTTAGTATTAGAGATTTTAGATGTGTAATATATAGGATGTGACATTTTTATAGTTAAAAAAACCAGTCGTGTGATTTCTCCAAATTTTTTAGTGTTTGACTTTTCTATTTTCTGTTGACTTTTGTTTTTTTTTTGACAGTGTCATATTTTTTTTCAAACTTATTCCCCCAAACTAAGGGCGTAGAAGCTACAACTTAAATACAAACAAGACAAACAACATGTCTGACTTCCCACCAAACTTATCCATTAGACCATTAACTATAGCGGATCTTGATCAATGTATTGAGCTCGAAAAGAAGGGATTTTCTGAAGATGAACGAGCATCTCCTGAAAAACTTAAATATAGATTAACTGTTTGTCCTGAATTGTGTTCAGGATTGTTTATAAGGGAATATATATATAAATACAATGCTATCAATTTACCCGAAGTTGCTGAAACACTTGAAAAGAACCATGAAAATGACACCAAGCAAGAACAACCTCAGGGAGAAGAAGATGAAGACGATGAAGATTTTCCCACTAAATCTTCAGTTACTAAAGAAACTTTAGTTGGTCATATTATTGGTACTAAAATATATGGAGATCGAATTACCAACGAGTCTATGGAATTACCGTCATCGGGATTATTTGGGGCTGGACATATTGAAAGTTCAAGACATATTGGAATTCATTCAGTTGTAATTGATCCTCAATGGCAAGGTAAAAATTTAGGAGCATTATTATTACATGATTATATTCAAAAATTATCAAATCAAGATTTAGGTGATCAAATTCTTATAATTGTTCATCGAGGTTTAATTCCATTTTATGAAAAAATTGGGTTTAATAATTTAGGTGAAAGTAAATGTAAATTTGCTGGAACTAGTTGGAATGATATGTCAATTGATTTAGTAGCCGTTGATGATCTTTAGATATTGATATATATACAAAACAATATATATGATTGGTGATGTATTGTAAAAGTCTTTGATAATTTTCTTTTCCTAAAAGTTCGTAGTAGTACCACTAGATCTACCACCAAAAAGCATGTACTTTAGAACGACCCGCTCGTTGTATTGGAGTAGGATTGTAATTCCACTAAACTTATACAGTGTTAGCACTATACATATTTAACTTTTCCTATCAGATGCAGAACACCTAAATGAGAACTGTCAGAAGTTTCAATGATGGACGTGCATCTAATGTCTTGTCTACTAGAAAGCTTAGTGTAGATATTTATTTACTAAAACTCTAAGGGAAAGATGTAAGTAGGATGAGGTTTTGATATAAAAATTCTTGCTATATAACAGTTAAACAATTCCTATTAAAGTGTCAATTCTAGGGCCTAACAATTTAGTCGGTTCAGGTTGATCAGTTTCAATAATGATAGAACTAATAGCAAGATAATATCATTTTGGAACAATACAATGAACATCAGATAATACCCCACCAGCTTGATTTTGAAAAATAATTAATTGTAAAGAATCTGAATCAACTCTCGGAACGAGATGATCTATACAATTGCTAGTATGACTTTCTCGCCAACATTTTCAACTAAATCAAGGAAATAAATTGCATCAACAAGAACAATCAGGGCCGTCCTTCTTTAGTAACTACTCCGGAAAACTTCATATAATATTTCATCAATTCTAATATCCAACATATAAGTCCCACCATAAATTGCCGATAATCTAGCAAAACCTTGCTGCAATTCCCCTAATCCATGAAAGGGGTAAATGTAAGGAGAGTTCACATATTTAGCAACACTTTGAAGATATACTATACCTTGTTCATAAGTTGAACGATAACTACCATCAATTTGTTTGTATCTAGTTACATCAGTATCAGAAAATTTAAGTCAATTCTCCGTTAGCAATAAGCAATTTAGGGACTAAATCAATACACTAAACACACTACCTACCTTATAATTCAGTTTAGGTCTAAATTTAGAATCTAACTGAGAAATATTTAACTTGGTGATCTTGACAATCACATGTTCTAACCCTCAGCGGAAGGAATACCGGAAAGAATATATTCAGCTAAACTAGAACCTAACACAATAACCTCGGTTTTATCCATATTTTACTCGATTGATGCAACTCTTATCACCCTCTGTTGTAAGGGGCTGATGTGGAAGATTTTTTGTGTAATACATCAGTGGTGGTGGTGGAGGAGTAGAAAATATTAAATCAAACAATCTATAAATAACTTAAAACTCAAAACTGGTTTTAATTAACGAATACTGGGTTATCACTATAATCAATCAAAGGAACAGAAGTGCCTTACTCTCGGTTAGTCTCATGAAGCAATGCATTAGCAATAAAAGCTAACGATTAATCTTTCTTATTTAGATGTTATTACGGAGATTAGTTCAACAATGTCTATTTTTAAATTATTTCTTTTACCAGAAAATACTAATGTAGGTTAGTTCAATAACTCTAACAACTGAAACAGAATATTTTTCCATTCTAAAGCTTTAAGGGAGAAGATTCCCCTCAATAATTTTTTCATTGGGTATTTTTTCGGATTTGTTGATCTCAAGACCGTATCCTTATCGAAACCAGAATAATCTTCCTTTCCACAAAACAATTAGATATCACAAACATAAGTGACTATGTTCAATGCTAACAAAGCTGTAGTAAAATATCAAAACAAATTCAGTATACAAATAAAGTATAGAATTCAAATACCGAAGTTATTTTTAAAATGTGTTTTCCTTGGTAAAAAAAAACTTTTAAACACAAAAAAAAACAATGTAGAAAATATCGGTTGCAAATTAGTTAGTTTTTTCCATTCGAAAATATTTTACAAAAAAATATCTCAATTGCCACATTACCAAATAAAAGTTTGAGTGTTAAGCACCACCACCAAATAACTATAAGACAGGATAGACTAAATGAGAACGGAAATGACTTCTTACTTCCAATAACTATCAAAGCCTTTCTAATTATCAAACATGAGAACCAAGATGCTTACTGGTTCAGTTGTAAAAATTTCTGGCTGAATTCATGCAAGTATTGTTTCAAGATAATTAATACTCTGATCGGAATTTTCACCCTGCGGGGGAACCCCTCACCCAAAGTAATATAAAAGGACAGTGATTCGCACAAGAACAAAAGTATAGTGCCTTTAATCTTCAAACAAAAGTTCTTATTGATTCAAATAATAGAAAGATATGTCCCATCCCCCACCTACTACTACACGTGTTACTGGACCTTTTAGTTGGTATGAAAGTCGACACCCTTACACACAATGGCTTATTCGGACCGTTGGTAAAGCTGTGGTATTTGGTATCGGATACTATTATCTTGAGGTTTTCCGTTTTAAAAGATCAATTGAGCAAAATTGTGAGTTCTAAACACTCAAACTTTTCCCCTAATTGTTTCAGATGAAGTACCCCGGTTATTATTTAGTTTTTATTTAACATATACATAAATCGAAATTATATATAATACTCAGCTTTCTTTACATCATCACAGAAGTTACGTAGCCAACCTCTTGCATTTACAATTTAAGCTCTATTACTATCGCATACTTCAAATAAACAAGTTATATTTTAAAACGCTTATTGCTACTTATAGGCTCTCTATTCCAGGGGGTAACATAAATATTCTCTTTGCTACATCTCTCAATAGAATAGTGGCACCCATTCAATACAATTTGACGTAATTTTTGGAAACGTGTACCTCTCAATAATAAATTTTTAATCTGCTTTAAATCATCTCGTACTTCCTGTGAACCATGATATCGGAATTTGTTCTTGTATACCCTGTCAAATTCTTGCAAACCATAAATCATTTCGTCTGTGAACCAGCAATCAGGATAGAAGTATAATCTTTGTAATGAACGTTCTTGATGCTTCAAGATATCCTCCACTTGAAATGTTTCAACATCGTTATAATCTTGAAGAATCCCTAAGTAGAATGAACACAATGAGTTTGGTTTCAACATAATGATCAATCGATCGAATTGAATGTTTCGGGAAATCATGGAAAGATGTTTTAAATTTGTTAATTTAGAAAATACATGCTGAATTTCACCTTCAAGATGGTCTGGATACTTGACATGGAACCAGAAGTGTAGCTCAAGACTGGTTAAATTCAGTAAATTGAAAATATCATGGAGTTTGCTAATCAGAGTTCCACTTCCGAAACGTTCCACAAAGGAAATTATCAATGTTTTGATAGGAAAACTCTTTAGCCCAATCGGGAGAAGTTTTTCTAACTTAGAATCATCGCAATTGCATACTGTTAAATTTGACAATCCATACAAACTGGAAATTGATAATAAACTTTCATCTGTTAAATCTTCTATCCATACAGTTAATTTCCTGACCCACGGCAAAGTTTGCGATGTGTATAAGACTGGAATGGTATTTAATCTCGATAATATTAGGGTTGTAGACTGGAAATTTTGTTCCGCAAAACATGTACGAGTTTCGCAGGACTCGTCCTCAATTACTAAATCAATCCATGGATATAGAAGTCGAATATTATATAAACTGGTATGCTGCTTTAGAAGAACCATTTTCTCGATAAGATTATTATTTGAATTCCCTTGAAGCCATTCAACAGGGTGCACTGTATTGACAATAGTGTATTTTCTATAGAAGGGAGTGTCTATGATGGCGGATATCTGAATATGATGGTTAATGTCGTTATTTACATAAATGGACCGGTACAACTTGGCTTTTGCTAACTTACATAATAGGCTGTTAAACGTACAAATATGACAGATGCTGATCTGATTAAGACCGTTTAATATATCAACAAGAACTTCATCCGGGAGAGACATGATTGTAACTCTATTCCGGGAGTCATCAAAATTCGTTTCTCTCATTTCGGACAGTATGTCATTAACTTCCTCTTCGGTTTCAAATTCATCATCTTTCTCTTCTCGTACAACTCTATTGAGCTTTTTTAGTTGTCTGGCAGCCCACATGAAACAATCAACCCAAGGGTAGTGATCAAGATAAGAAAGACCACTAGAAAATACATTGCAATTTATATGGATTTAATCCTCTGGGGAAGACTTGCTATTTGCTTATTTCAAGGGGTATTTTATGTTGTTTCCTACGGCATAGCAATGCATGAATAAAACAGACTTATTTTCTGTAGTAATATTCAATGTCAAATTCGTAATGTCAGGAGGGAAAAAAAATAGTCATTGTACGTTAAGGGAAGTTCCAATATCCGGTATCCAGGGGTAACTAAGCCGACTGATTGCAGTGATTGCAGTCAGGGAAATGGGGTTTTAGTGAATAATTCCAAGGGTGTGTGCTTCATTGACTGAACTAATACTAACGAAGAGCTTTCCAATATAATATAAGGAAGGACAGTGTTCGTGCCGCTAAATAGGGTGCTTTTGCATCAAGAATATACACCGGTTATCAATTTATTAGGTCGTTTCATTAACGTTTATCACATACAGAATTTGTCAGCTGCATGAGAAATCATCGAAGCAAGTGTATAAATATCATCGAAAAAAATAAGTTGAAATCAAACAAAAAAAGGTTCTGGTTGCAAATAACTCACAACTCAATTCCAGTGCTACCATGTTATAAACATAAAGACCACAGCTAATCCCTGTAATCTTTACCTTCTTATTTGTACACTCCGACAACATTATTTGATACACCTGGTCTATCTGCTATTTTAGACCCCTTGCTCAATAAGAAAATATTCTAAATAATACATCTCAACCTTTGCCGTGATACAGGATATGTGCCTAGAATACCACACAAGAGAACCAAAGATTGAATTAATTCCAAGTTGAATAAAGCTTCTTATTTCCTGATGGCCCCTTTCAATTTAACGAACAAGAGAACTGAACAAAGAGAATCATCGGGATTGTTCATTTGGTTGTAAAATTCTGACTGGGCTTTCAATCTAGATATCAAATCCTCTGATAGTACCACAGCCACAAGAGGTAAATTCCCAGGACGACTTTACTTCGCATACAGAGTGCTTAAGGGAAGACAATACAAAAATGGGCAAAAACACCCCCAAAAGTAGAAGTTTCTTTTCCTCAATCTTCGTGGCAGAAACCAACACTACGAGTTAGATTTAATATATCTTTTAATAAAGTTCCACCGCCAATCAAAACCAGTCATCAAACTGATGTTGAAAGCGATATCCCGAGTTACAGATCCTCTCTTTGAGCTTACATATAGAAGTTTGACATGGGGATTTGCGATAGGGCAGCAATGTCTGCTTATAGAAGCTCGCACGGGAATTGATGAACGTTGAGAAGAATAGTGTTTATCTCCAACAAACAAGTTATATTCCAAAGCTTTATTGTCGTTTGTAGACATTATGGTATTGCAGGGGACAACGTAAACATTCTCCTTACTATGTCTCTTGATAAAATAACAACACTCATTCAAAACAACTTGGCGCAATTGTGGAAATCTTGTGCCTCTCAAAATCTTTCTAATCTGCGTTAAATCATCCCGCAATTCTTGGGAATTATCATCTCGACATTCTACCTTAATAACTCTATCCAATTCTTGCAAATTATAAACCCGTCCTTCTTGGGTTTCATTATTGGCCCAGTATAATCTTTTTAATGAACCTTCTTGGTGTTTCAAGATATCCCCCAACAGAATTGTCCCAACAACTTCGTTACAATTGACTATTCTTAACTGAAACGAGTGCAATGAGTTTGGTTTTAACATGCTCATCAATCTATCGAATTTAATGATTGGACTTGATATCGAAAGGTGTTTAATATTTGTTAGCTTGCTGAATACATCTTGCAATTCCTGTTCAAAATGGTCCGGATATTTGAATGTAAACCAGAAATGTATTTGTAGAACGTTCAACTTCAGTAAATTGAAAATATCCTGAAGTTTACTAATCAGAATGTTCCGCTCAATATTCCAATGAAACCAAATATCCAATGTTTTGATAGGTAAATGATTTAGTCCAATCAGGAGAAGTTTTGTTAAATTATCTTCATTGCAACGCAAAACTGTCAAATTTGTCAATCCACACAAATTGGCAATTGGTAGTAAATTTTCATGCTTTACATCTTGCATATGCACAATTAGTTTCGTAACCCATGGTAACACTTGCGACTGATTCAAAACTGGAAGTGTATGGTTTTGTGATAAAAATAGTTTTGTAGAATGGTGATTTTGTTCGGGAAAGTAATTGTTGGACTCATGGTCGACTTCTACAACGATCCATGGATATAGAAGTTGGATGTTATAGAAACTAGTATTTTCCATTCTAAAAACCATGCTTTTGATAAGATTTATATTTGGGTTCTCATGAAGCCATGCAAAAGATTCCCATTTATTGACAATAGTGTATTTTGTGTAGAAGGGGGTGTAGATGATGGCTGAAATCTGGATAGTGCCATTATTAGGAACATTGATATAAATGGAATGGTACAACTTGGTTTTTCCTAGCCTGTGTAATCTGCGGTTAACCGTACATATACGACAGATGTGTATTTGATTAAGGTGGCTTAATATGTCGACAAGAACATCATCTGGGAGTGACATTACTGAAAGTTTATTCGTCAAGTCATCAGTGCTGCTTTGTGGTATTTCGATCTCGGTTCTTTTGAGTTTTTCAATAATCCATATGAAATAGATCGCGAGGCTGATGAGCTTAATAAGGCAGGTTATTAGAAACCACATTTTGATAGCCTTTACTCTCTGGGAACAATTTGTGCTTTGTGAAACACCAGCTGCCAATTTTGAGGTTTCTGTGATACAGATTCTGGCATAACAAAAAATTCAAAGGGATAGAGTGGATTATACAACACGTTGGAACTTAAAAACATTTACGTTCAACATCTAGCCAACGACAAACACAATGAATTTTGCTAACATTGAATAGCAACTATAAATAGCTTAATACATAGGTTTACAGACCCATAGTATGTCTAGCATGGAGGAAGGATAATAAACCGGATGTGCAGCATACAGTCGCAAGTGAGTATATAAGCGATGGTTACAGTGAGTAAATTCTTATTAGGAATTATACTCTATCTTAGAAGGGTTAATATTAATAGCAATGAGGAATATGAAAACCGATTCGCAAAGTACTATTTAATTTTTTTGCTCTAAAATTTTCAACTTTGATACAATATACAATTAACCAACAATGTTGAAGGTACCCCAAGTAATCAAAACATTCTTTGATTCAGTTCCAATAAATACAATAGATGATCAAAGTAATACTCAATTAGATGATATAAACATCGATTATTTCCAAGGAAATAACAGTTGCACCAGTTCTTCCAAATTCACCTTGGCAGTATTTAATTCTATGATAGAACAAGATTTAATTCTTCCGACTGATCCAATATCACTTGGATATGCATTATTATTATCGCACAAGTCGAAATTTACCCTTCCCAGTAGTGCTAACAAAAATAGTAATGAAGTAAAGTCTAATTGTGGAATAGTTGCTATGTCTCATTTAGGCTCTCCTAATAATGTCTTACCTATTATTATTGAAGATATTGACAATATTAGAACTATTAAAAATTTAGATACAATAAATCATGAATTTACTGACAAGAACTTTGGTGATGACCAAGAGGCTAAACTAATTAATCAATTGATTGATATTAAGTTTTACGACATTTGGTTACAATGTATATTAACTGAAGAATTACCATATAAAATATTACTGGAATTATTTGGATTGGATATTTCAATTGAAGATAATTTTGTATTACAAAAATCACAAATGTATGAATTTTTAAATCAAGTTCCTAATTGGAATTCGTTTAAACTTCGTCATCCAACTTTATTGGACCTGGGGGTGTGGAACACCAGTCACTATTTAAAAAATTACTATACCATACAGATATCCGAATTTGACCAAGATTTTAAATTAATTATCGACTATTTAAACAAGCACCCGAACAGCTTACTCAGATATAAAGTTGCTGGATATGTTATAAGTATTGATAAGTTCTTAAAATCTACAAAATTAGGTGAAGTTGTCTTGAATCAACCTGATTTTCTTGTTCAATGTTATGAGTTATTAGCTTGATATTCTTTCCCATACCTGTATATAATTATCATCTAGAAATAACAACTCCAGACTAGTTTGTTTAACTTGCAAATCTGTAATACATACCCAATCATTTCCTCTTTCTCTTTGCATGGAAATAGACCATTGGTTGTTGTTGGTCTTCTTAATTGTAAATACAAGTTTATATTGTATATCTTTTCCTGATTTGATATATTTCTTCATGCTTAATACTTGAGGAAATTTAACCACGGTTGACGAGGTACTACTTTTCTCAAACAGGATAATTAAATATGGAGGTAAAGGTTCTAACAATTGATAAGTTCTAACTTCATTCAGGTTGATTTGAGTTTGTGTAGTTCCATTATATTTCAATAACAAATCTTCTAAACTAATTTCTTCAATTTTATCAAGTTGAGTGGTAGAGGTTAGTAATGGATTATGTGGAATATCCAATGAAAGTAACCAAAATTTAGTATGAGTTATTTTCAGTTTAGATTCAATTGTGGTGAATTCTACTCGAGATTTAACTTCTTGAGATATTATTGGTATTGTGGTAATTTCAATTTTACCTTGTAAATTTAAACTTATTGGTGTGGATTTGGAAGTTAAGCTTTTCCCAAGTTGCGAATGCAAAGTGTTTATAAACCAAATTAAGAAAACCTTGGGTGATTGTTCAAGTTCAATTGTGAATTTCTTATTTGATATTTCCGAAATGCAATTTAAAACTTCATAAGGAGCAATATGACTCTTGAAAAGGTATTTAGACCAAATTTTCCGTATTAATAATCCGAATTTGTCATTAATTGGTGATTTCTTTTGAATTGTATTGTATTGAATATGTTTAGGTAAGAAAAGGTAAAAATCTCGTATTGGAATAATATGGGCAAGACATTGTAACACGACATTTATATAGCTATTCAGATTTAAATTATTTAATCCAACATATCCAACTAAATATTTGTCTTGGTTTAAATCATAGGAAAATTCAGGTAGAGCTTCAACACTAGTATATTCAGGATTCAAATATTGGATAACATCTTCAATTGACAGATTATCTTCACTGACGATATTTTCAGGAAGCGTATATAACTTATAAGTTGCTAAATTGAGAAATTTACTATGTCCAGAACTAATTGAATGTTTGTATGCTGGTGATGATGTAGAATTACCTTGGAAAAATTTCCCACAACCTAAACAACAATTTATATTATTTGAAGAAAGTGTAACCAGACATGTTTTTTCAAAATCAAAATCTAGTGACTTTCTATTGATAGAACTGTTGGTTGAATCTAATTTTCGTTTCTTCAATTGAGTCATTGAATATTGCATAACATCATCGGAAAGCCCATTAAATACAAAAAAGAACACTATATCTTTGTGCAGGATCAACATATGTTATTTTGTATAACTTGAAACATCTAATATGCAGGAGATGTCAAAATGCTAAGGTTATGAATAAATGTGTTATGAACAACTTGAATCAAAAGGAGAAGAAGAGCCAGTAATATTTGTTTTAATTCACTTAGGTTATGAAGCGTGGAAGGGAATACTAAAGAACGAGGATTCCCACATTTTCGAAATTATATATTACTCTTATGAATTATCTTTTATTATCTATTGTTTTCGTGTTTATTATAATTAATATAATTACCAAACATAATTATCTATTAAACCGTAGCGTTCCATATTTAGAACCCGGAGTAACGATAACTATATTTCAAATTTAGAAATATAGTAAACGCTTAAACGATAAAAGCTTAATTAAAGCAATAGACTAGAATAACACATATTTCAATTTATGTCGCTTTTAAGTTTTCAAGTTTTGTCGCGTAAATTCAGAGAAAATTGACTTGCGACAAGAATGATTCTACTAATCAACTAAATATTTATTTATTTTATCTATTGAATAGCTACAGCATCAATGCTACTTGTTAATAATGAAGATACATTATTTTCAATTAATTTCTCCGCAGTATCACTTAAATGTTTCTTGGGATCTTGTTTTCCAATATATCTCGTTTTCAATTGATCTTCAGTTAATTCTTTTTCTTGCAATACTCGTTGATTATATAATTTTGAAATTTTAACCATTTGTTCAACATTATTTAAGTTTTCACATTCTTTATGGTTATAATCAACTAATTTTAATCCAGATTGCCAATTCTTCTTATGTAAATTTAACAACATATTTGTTTCATAACTTGTTTTATGGTAATCAATATTTAACGAGTAATAATGACGATTTAAACCATGAATTAACGCTTGAATTGAAGGTTTGTTTAAATGACCTACATTTGAAGTAGATTGACGAGGTTCTTGACCCATCATTAACGTAGTAGTATCAATTGTTCTAAATGCATCAATTACAACTTTCCCCTTAACCGATTGAATAGGATCTATAACCACAGCAACTGCTCTCTTATTCAATTGTTCAAAAGATTGTTGAGTATTCACATCAACTGAACTTAACCAACATCCAAATCCCGGGTGGGAATGATACCAACCAACAACCATTTGATCACGACCAGTTTGTCGTAACATATCCATCATTTTCGTTTGGAAAACATCATCAACTGCTTCAACACTGACTCCAGTACCGGATTGTGGCATGGCAAACACGTCAAATACATGTATTGTGAATTCATCAACAAATTCTCCCAACATTAATCCCATAACTTCCATAGGAACACCAGCTCGTCCATGTTTTAACATTTTCAATAAGGCTAATGAAGATATATAAACGGTTTCGGCATTATCAATGGCAGGTCCATCTGTACTTGGTGGAGCACCTCCACCCAATCCAGCACCTGATCCTAAAAGTCTTTGTAATCTTTCCATTTTATTTAATATTAGTATTAGTCAATTGTGTTGGTTACTTCTTTTGGTGGCAACAAAAAGTTTGAAAATTTGGTGAGCAAAAGGAAAAAAACATATAGGGATATATGCAGGATGGTGTCGTAAATTTTTATGACATTAAATAAATTATGCGACATACCCCTAGTTTACGTATCAAAAGCTACCCTGAACTATTTTCATTTTGTATTTTGATTTCATCTGTTGTTTGAAGGTCTCTCACAAGAAATCAAGGTATACAAATATATTAGATATTTTTGTAGAATTTCTGGTACAATTTAGCGTAATATTTCCTTCAAAACTTTTGAAATAACAACTAATACTTTCATATTATAACTTATGCTTATGTTTTAATGGTTAACGCAGTTATTTCAAATCGGATATGGATAAATATTATTGGTAATGTCTTGTGGTGTTTAACTTTTCCCTCGGTTAACAGAATTTAATCTTTCCCCGTTTTTCTTATTTTGCAACATCGAACCAGAAAGCAAAAAAATGCCGTACATGTGGAAGCAGGTAGAAAAAAAATCCACATCTCCATGGGGCTCGGTCTTGTTTCTCATATATATCCCAAAGTATATTCCTCTTCTGTTCAATCTATCTTTCTTATTACTTAGCTTAGAAATGTCAACTATTGGTCCTAAATCTTTAATTGGGAAGAAATACCCTGCAAAACAACACGCAAGAAATGTTGCCAACCATTTCCAATTAAAATCTCCTACCAAAGCCCAAGATGCTTACTATTTTATAAGTGGAGAAGATTATGAATTATATAAATATTGTGATCAAACTAAACCAATTAGACAAAATCGTTACTTTTATTATTTAACTGGTTGTAACATTCCTGGTTCTCACGGTTTGTACGACACCGCCAAAGATCATCTTACCCTTTACTTACCTAATATTGATAAGGAAGATATTATGTGGAGTGGATTGCCATTATCTATTGAAGATGCATTAAACAAGTACGACGTTGATCAAGTTAAATATGCAGCTGATATTGCTAATGATTTAGCTGAGCAAAAGAAACCTGCATATACTACCGATATTAATCAATTTAACAACAAATATCAACAATATCTTGTGGAGTCTGATTCGGATTTCTTTTATTCACTTGATGAATCAAGATTAATTAAAGATGATTATGAAATTGAATTAATGAAACATGCTGCTGAAATCACGGATAATTGTCATTTGGCTGTGATGTCAGCCTTACCTATTGAAACTCATGAAACTCACATTCATGCTGAATTTACATATCATGCAATTAGACAAGGGGCTAAGAATCAAAGTTATGATCCAATTTGCTGTAGTGGAGAATCATGTTCTACATTACATTATATTAAGAATGATGAGGAAATTCCCAAAGAAAAGAAATCAATACTTATTGATGCTGGAGCAGAATGGGAATGCTATGCTAGTGATGTCACTAGATGTTTTCCAATTAATGGAGATTGGACTAAGGAACATTTAGAAATATATAATTTAGTCTTGAGAATGCAAACTGAAGCATATGAATTGATTAAACCTGGTGTTAATTGGGAAGAACCTCATTTAAAAGCTCATAAAGTGTTAATTGAAGAGTTTAGAAAGTTGGGAATTTTCAAACTGGAATATTCAGTTGAAGAATTATTCGAAGCTAAAGTTAGTAGTAAGTTCTTCCCTCATGGTTTGGGTCATTTGTTAGGTATGGATACCCATGACGTTGGTGGATATGCCAATTATTCTGATCCTGATCCTTTATTAAGTTATTTAAGAATAAGAAGAAAATTGGAACCAGGTATGGTGGTTACTAACGAGCCAGGTTGTTATTTCTCTCCATTCTTATTGGAGGAAACTTTACAAAACCCAAAACAATTGAAATATATCAACGAAGATATATTAGATAAATACTGGTATGTTGGTGGAGTTAGAATAGAAGATGATGTGTTGATTACTGAAACGGGATACGAAATTTTTACAAAGATCACTAAAGATCCCACTGAAATTTCAAAAATCGTTAAAGCGGGGGTATCAAAGGGTAAACAAGGATTTCATATTATTGTTTAAGAGATTTGAACTCAGTTAATATTTGCTCGGTTTCCAAGTGGAAAATCAGAAAATTTAAAACAAGCATTTCTAATTATATAAATAAATACATGCATTTTATTGGACTAAAGAGATAGCTAACCATGCAAAATATTTTACCGCTATGAATTATAGTTCTGGTTGGATAAATATATTATGTTTCCGTTTTCCCTTTTCTTGAAAATGAACATTACTACGAAAGTGGAAGAAGCAATTTGTGGACTTATATTTTGTTATGCCACGAGAATCTACGTAATGTAATCCCCAAATAGTATTTATTCTCTCCAGCGTGATCCGCAAAGGACAAATTCTTCCCAGACAGTTAAGTATATCAAGCCGTGACTTTGGATTCACCGCCCTTGCGCTGTTGTATTTCATGCGTGTTAAACAAATACGAAAGATCAGTCCACCACGAGTAAAGAAGATCATCAAACCAAATCCGAAATGACGGCCCTCAGAAATTTTCACTGCTCCCTGAATAACACTACAGTAATGTCGCTCCAGATGATGTTCTTATCGTTATATTAAGTCATCTTAATCAGATCAACATCTGTCGTATTTGTACGGTTAACTGCATATTTTGTAAGTTAGCAAAGGCCATTCCATCTATGTAAATAACGCCATCAACAATCATATTCAGATATCCGAGATCATAAACACTCCATTCTATAGAAATATGCCATTGTCAATACAGTATACCCTTTTGAATGGCTTCAAGGGAATTCAAATATTAATCTTATCAAGAATATGGTTATTCTAAAGCATTATACCAGCTTAGATAATGTTCGAGTTCGATATCTGTGGATTGACGTGGTAATTGATGACGAGTCCACCGTTCATATTTTGCAGATCAAAATTACCAATCTACAAACCTCAGACTATCGAGATTAAATACGATTCCAGTCATGCACACATCTCAAATGTTGCGGTGGGTCAGGAAACTAAATGTAAGGATAGATGAACTAACAGATGACAATTTATTATCAATTGTCAGTTTGTGTGGATTGACAAATTTGACAAATTTGACAGTTTGGCATTGCAATCAAGATAAGTTGGGTAAACTTCTCCCATAGATTAAACGATCTACCTATCAAAACATTAATAATTTCCTTTCTGCACTTTCTCGAAACAAACATTCTGATTGGCAAACTCGAGCATATTTTCAATTTACTAAATTTGACCACCCTTGAACTACACTTGTGGTTTTCGCCCAACTATCCAACCCACTTTGAAGAGGAAATGCAGTATATTTTCTCGAAATTAACAAATTTGAAACATCTTTGCTTGATATCCCAAAACATTTGCTTCGATAGATTGATCAGCATGTTGAAACCAAACTCGTTGAGATTGCAGTGATTGCAGTCAGGGGGATGGGATTTCGAATTATTCCAAGGGTGTGTGCTTCATTGTCTTTCGATAATGGTAGAACTAATAGCAAGATAATATCATTTTGGAACAATACAATGAACATCAGATAATACTCCACCAGCTTGATTTTGAGGAATAATTAATTGTAAAGGATCCAAATCAACCCCAAAAACAGGATGATCTAAAATACAAATCTCTCGTATTACTTTCAATCCAACTTTTTCAACTAAACTAAAGAAATAAATTGGATCAACAAGAACAACCAGGTCTGTGGCTGTACCTTCTTTAGTACCTACACCAGCAAATTTCATATAATACTTCATCAATTGGAATATCCAACATATAAATTTCATCATAAATTGCCCATAACCTAGCAAAACCTTGGGATAATTCCTGTAATCCATACAGGTGGTAAATATAAGGAGATTGCACATATTTAGCAACACTTTGAACATATGCTATATCTTGTTCATAAGTTGGACGATAACTACCATCAATTTGTCTGTGTCTAGTTACATCAGTATCAACTAAAATTTAAGTCAATTCTCCGTTAGCAATAAACAATTTAGGGACTAAATCATTACACTAAACACACTACCTACCTTACAATTCAGTTTTGTTTCAAATTTGCAGGACAACGGGAATACTCAAGTCGGGCTCCATGTTTTGATACTTCTCTTCGTAATAGTACATAAAAAAGACTACTATTCGGACCGGTTAAATATGGTAGGAAGTGATAGTGTATTAAGCATATATAAAATAAACACTACAGAAAACAATTTAATAACCAACAACTTTTTTTTTTTTCATATAAATCAATGTACATTAAATATTTTCTTTAGATACATATCTACGTAATATAAATTATACACAGCCTCTTGACTTTTGGGTACGGAGGAAACCCCTATTCTTGACTTCTTATGTAAGAGGAAATGCCTTTACGCATTGATCTAGTCTATCCTAGCTTATGTGGGACTCTTCTCTTGAAACTACCCACTAAAACCCCTTTTACGACTTTAACGACACCCTATTGTTGTTTCCCCCCGGGCTCGAACCCGAGGTATCACGTGTCAACTGTTACGGGACTATCCACTCTGCCACGCTACAGAGAACAACAATTTTGCCACATCACGTGATAATATTGCCTAAACAGGCAATAGCCGCAATCATGTCAATGTTGATATTTAGATTGATTTTACATGTTTAATTTTTATTTTATTATTATATTATATTATTTTATACAAAAAAAAAAAAAAAAAAAAAAAAAAAAAAAAAAAACAAATGCTTTTAATTTACTATGGGTAGGTATGATGCTTATGGTTTAAATTCCCTTTCTATGGGATCTAAAAATCTCGGCCTCAAAAGGTCGAGAGATATCAAGTCTACTTTAGACCCAATTAGAACTCTCTTGTTGGAACAGCCACATATAGACATTTGGTTCCTTCAGGAAATTAGATTACAAGATGCTAATCAATTAAATGAATTAAAACAAAATTTTAGAAACGATAATATCACAGTATTAATGCCCGCCTTCGAGGATCTCACGTGCATTATCATCACCGGCAAATTCCGCCGCTACAAAATCAAAATCATTTACTCCCCACCACCGAAACAATGGAGAGAAAATCGAGTTACTACCATCACAATAAAACTCGACCGGACGTCGGAATGCATTACACTATTTGATGTATACCTTCATTCGGGGGCATATGATAAGCAGGTAAATTTATTAAACAAATTGAATGAACAAATTAACCACTATAAGAGGAGTCATCCAGACCATTTTATCATTATTGGAGGCGACTTTAACAATGTTTTAGATTATGAATTGGATGTAATAAAACCGATTGGCATTGAAAAAGTTCCACCTACAGGACATGAAAAACACGTGGTAGATACTTTTACCTCCCTTCTATCAACCCATGATCTATTGGATAGTCTTAGGATTCAAGATGATAGTATTATTCAACCAACCAACACATCAGCTTCAACTCAACGGAGATTAGACAGATTTTACATTGATTCCAGAATAAGGACAAAATTTATAGGATATGAACTTGTTCAAGAAACTAGGAAACTATCTACCCATCGAGCCATTAAAATCAAATTCCTTATTCAACATCACCCTCAACTTACAATTGGGAAAAAAAGGTTTACCATACCAGACTCACTACTATCACATCAAGAAACCTTAGATTATTTAAATAAACCCTACTATTCATTACAAACCCATCCATTTAAAAAATGGGATGCAAACATCATCAATCTTCTAGAAACATCCCAGCATCTCCTGAACCTTATCACTCAAATTGAACGGCGCATAGATCGCATGAAGAAAACGGAGGTAAGGAAGACTTCAAGAGATGAAACAATACTTAAATTCCGATTCAAAGGTACTCATGAGCCAAATATTATACCATTATTGGAAACTGAAAACGGGAGCGAATTGAATACCAGTGAAGAAATGTTAGAAGAAGCAACCAAATTTTATACTCAATTATATACTTCTCATTCCCCACTAGACCACTATAGCTATATTGAAGAATTCACCAAAAGTATATCAGAAGAACACAGAAATTCGTTGGAAGAGGCTTTTATCACAAAGGATCTTTTGCATCAACTTGAAGCTATCGCAAA
>NSGQ01000063.1:0-63192 GCA_003676035.1 Spathaspora sp. JA1 | reverse complement strand
AATTTGATTCAATATTTCCTATCCTTCAGTAGAAAAGTATTTTTGAACTCCCTTGGCTTCCTCAAAAATGTTTCTTCAAATAATGGAAA
This sequence comes from Spathaspora sp. JA1, assembly GCA_003676035.1. NCBI lineage: Eukaryota > Fungi > Ascomycota > Pichiomycetes > Serinales > Debaryomycetaceae > Spathaspora > Spathaspora sp. JA1. Next base: position 63,103 of record NSGQ01000063.1, on the reverse strand, counting down.
CATCCTTATGTTTTCCACAACGTTTATTAATTATTGTCATTCAAAAGTTTTAAATTGAATAGTGGGCATTATCAAAACATTACGAAGTACATTATCAATAGAAGAAAGCTCGAGAGAGTACCGGTATCTCGTCCCAAAGCTTTACTTCAGTTTATTAGTGGAAAGTTTAATTTAATGGTTTTGTCTATTTTTAAAATAGAATTTATTCAACTACTTTGGTATTTTGTTGGTTYTGGAGGGTACATTGAATATTGTTGAAGGCTTCACAATATGTACTCCAATTCAACTTCAATTGGAATCAAGACAATTGTTGATTTCCAATCTAAGGCTGKTATTTTTGTTTATGGGTTTAACTTTGGTTACCTTTTTTCAGTCTCGGATGTTTAATTTCATATGCTGTGATTATTATTATGTTCATTAGTTGATTATTACTATCTATTGAGAAAGAAGTTAATTCAATAACTCGAAGGGAAAAGATTTGATTGTGAAGATGTCACTMAAATTTTATTACTTTTCAATGGTCATACATATTGGTCATTTGGTGTCTATTAGATTTGGAATTTAAAGTACTGTTACAATATTGAATTACTGTTTAAAGAATTGGAGAATATTGAATTACAGCAGTATTAGATTTGAAATATTGAATTATTGTTTACAGTATTGGATGGTTAATTGGTTCAAGGTTTGGTTATATTGGAATATTGGAATATTGTCTTTGGAATATCGGTTTTATGTTAAGCATTTAAAGGAAGGGTAATTGTTATATTGATTTAAAAAAAATTAAAAAAAAAAAAACATCAAATATTGCCTGGGGGGGTAATATTTGGTAAAAAAAAAAAATCTCTCATATATAATCGTCTTCTATTATATAATTTAGTTTTCTTTCTTGTTAGTACTTGTTTTCTTAACTAATATAGAATTATCTCTGTAAACATAAATTTGTAGAAATTTCTCTAATTGTTCTAAAATTAGCTATGAGAGGGCGGAGAACAAATATAATTTCCGAGCGAGTTGATTTTTGAAAGGTTTATCTGTTTGCAGTCAAAATTTGCGGCCGAATTCTGCAATATAAATTGAGATCCCAAATTTTTTAATTAACGTCGACCTAGTACTTTGTATCGTGTTTCCTTAATGTGAATTTATATTACCAACTAGAAGAATTGTTATTTGTACTTAGCTCGATTAAGAATTAAAGTAGTAATAGTTTACTATGAGCAGAAGCATGAATGAATAAAATACCTTAGTAATTGTACCTTAGTAATTGTACCTTTGCTATACATACTACATTAGAAGGACAAGCAGACACTCTTCCCTTAGACAGTAAAAACTGCAAGCCAAAGCGAGTGGGGCTGCAGAAAAGAACACTTCCACCATGATACATTCTGAATCTAGAAACTGAGATACTTCCTACCTCCCTCCATACTACAAATCTTCCAAGGTATTGAACAACCAGAATCTATGTTGCTTGAAGACAAGAATTTCCCACCTTGATGTTTGTGTTTTTCCTTGGTGTTCAAGGAAGATATTGAAGCAATACACGAACTCCAGATATCCTGGTAATATTCATTACTAATATCAATACTAATCGTAGTGATATCCAATGCTATAATTTGGCTTAATATTCTAAAATATTGGACTCTTTAGGCGGAGGTATATATCTGTTAGATTATTTATAGCTGATTTATAGTAATCGAGTACATTATAAATTACCTTTAATCACCAACGATTCCAAAGAACCACGATCCGATCCGAATACCGAATAAAAAACTGACACTGTTAGTAGGGATATCCTGCCAATGAATTTTGATATTGAACTGAAGGAACTTCCTTCAATAATACAACAATATATAGTTTATTTTCTGGTTCTAAATTATTGATTTCTTTGTTTTTCAGTCCTTGTTTGACTTTATTAATGTATACTTCTGATTCACTTTGCTAATTTCATCAATTCTCATATAGTCTCTCTTTCCAGACTTGACAATTCATATGGTAATAAATCGATTGGTTTTCTTGCCAATATTTCAAATACTGAACCAGTAGGTTCATTAAACACCAATTTTTATGTTTTATAAGAGGTAGATTTGATTATTTTTATGTGTTAGTTGCTTCAACCCTGTGACTACGATCCGGTAGCGCTATATTCCTGCATACAAATTCTTTAATATGATTTTAGAAAAATTAAAGAACTCAACATCTAATCCTAACAGTAGCCATCAAATCAATTTCAACTATGGCAGACATATTAAAGTACGTTGACATACATATCCATGAAAAGACTAAGCAATTTACTAACATTGAATTTAGACCTAAAAATACTAATCCTAGGGGAATACCTGAAGCACCTTTTATAGATAAAGTTGAAAATGTAGTCAAGAATCCTGAAACTGATTTTGACATTATTATGCAAATGTTTCAACAAAGACTTCAACAATATAAATATATGGAATTATCCAAGAAACAACAGTTGGCTGATTTAAACACCAAGATTCCCGACATTGAGAAAAATTTGGAAGTTATTAAACATGTTCAAGAAACTAAAGAAGATTCTGACAATGATGAAAAGCTTTTGGAAACTAATTATGAATTGAATGATACTCTATACTCAAAGGCAACTATTGATGTTGAAAAATTGGAATCAGTATACTTGTGGCTTGGTGCTGATGTTATGCTTGAATATCCATTGGATGAAGCAGTTGTATTATTGAATGAACGATTAGACAAGAATAATGAACAATTAAAAATCGTCAAGGAAGATTTAGAATTTTTAAAGGAAAACATAACAACAATGGAAGTGAATACTGCAAGGTTGTATAATTGGGATGTTGAAAGAAGAAAGAAATTAAAAATTTAGATAGTTAGTATATTAATCCTAGGTTCTAAATGTATCAAGAAATTGACTACCTAGTGGTCTTACTGGTGTTTCAGCTCTAATTTGACTTTCGCGTTGTCTTTCTTCATCCAATACTTCGTCACTTTCTTCAGGTTCTTCGTTATCTTGTAAACCATCGACTTCTTGAACTTGTACATTAGCTGTAGAAAGTGGTTGATACCTTGTTCTTGAGAATCTTGATTGTACTCCCGAGATCCAATTTTTGATTTTTCGAACTGGATGAGCTACAAGTTGAAATAATACATTTGGTATTAGCCACGATTTACCACCTGGTAAAAGATCATATGTGTGTAATCTACCTATTATCAACCCCACAGTACAGGGGACAATTGATTTAAATCCATTATTTAATATTAAAATCGTGTATAAAACATGTACGGGGAACTTGTTGGTTAAATTAAGTTCTTTACTTGAGCCCAGTTCTTCAATTTCTTGTCCCTGGTCATCAGTTTTGGGTTCAGTCAACAAAATCTTGAAATGATACATTAGTGGAATATATGATCCATAACTTACATATAATGAAGAAAGTATACCTAGAGGGCCAGGTATGACTTCATTCAAAATAGTCTGGGTATAATGTATATCGGAAAGGTCATAGTGTAAAATAGTACTCTTGACAAAATAAGTAATATAATACCAAACCAATTGTCCCACACTCATAAACAAAAAACAAGCCAAGGCATTATACACGGCAAACAACACTATAATCGACAAATACTTTCTTGAACCATAGAATCTTTCCAATACTTTGAATTGAAACCATAACAATGCCGTTAATAAAAAATCAGATTCGTTAATAACAGCAAATTGATAGGTGAATATTCGCCAAAATTGAGAATATTCAATTATAAATGGATCTATTGCCAATGTAACATAATGTTGCCACACTAATATTGAAAGACTTATAGGTAGAATCGTAGATAGTATGCATATAGATTTTGATATTGGGGTATTTACAAATCCTGAAATCGGCGTGAGTTGTGTCATAGAATTATAGATTGTGTGAGGAATGTGGAATTACTGCTATATCATGGTATTTATGTGGAGGCGTCATAGTGGGTTATCTAAATGGACCAAAACGGAGACCCGAGTCACGTGAAAATGAGTCACGCGTATTTCAAGCACGTGCAAATTTTAAACTAGGTCATAACCCTAAAAAAAAGTTTGCTCGAATACGCAAATGCTCAATGAGGAAACATCGCACATTTTTTTTGCTCACTGGAACAAACAATAAATTATATGAAAAATTTTTAATTTTTGAGAACCTTTTTACTTCCCTTCTTTCTACAACTAAAGGTCAAATTTAAAATGGGTAGAGATCACACCACCAAGCAACACGCTAGATCCGGTCACAGAGAAGCTCCAAAGTCCGATAACGTTTACTTAAAGTTATTGGTTAAGTTGTACTCCTTCTTAGCTCGTATGTAAACTTTCAAATGGCCCAAGCAAAAATTTAGAAGATGTCATGATATCCATTAGTGATAGGGAATTCCATATCATTAAAATACATTGATTACGTAGTAATCATATATGCAAAAAATGAAGTTTAATTACTTCTTTTATGGTTTCAAATGATTATTCCAGGTTTCACGTTGTATAGTAGTGCTATTAGACACAGAAAAGACCCTTTCAAGTTTTCAATCTTTGTATGTTAGTAAAGAGACTAACGGATATACAAAGCGAAGGATCGGGTAGTTTAACCACTACAAGTATGTGAATATGGCAGCTATGAAGAATGTGAATGCAGAGTAATCATTTCACAATGTGAGTGCGTGCTTACCACTATCCGTTGTAACCAGCTTGTTTTATACAAGCTGAAGAGAAGCCATTCTGCGAGTACTATATTCACCGGTGAATATTGTGCGTCTTCTGAGCAGAAGTATGGAATTTTTGTTTTACTAACTTAATTTTTAGGTCGTACTGATGCTCCATTCAACAAGGTTATCTTAAAGTCTTTATTCTTGTCTAAGATCAACAGACCACCTGTATCTGTCTCCAGAATTGCCCGTGCTTTAAAGCAAAAGGGTTCTGCTGAAAAGACCATTGTTGTTGTTGGTACCGTTACTGATGACAACAGATTATTAGCTTTCCCAAAAGCTACTGTTGCTGCTTTAAGATTCACTGCTGGTGCCAAGGCTACCATTTTAAAGAATGGTGGTGAAGCCATCACTTTAGATCAATTAGCTTTAAGAGCTCCAAAGGGTCAAAACACTTTAATTGTTAGAGGTCCAAGAAACGCCAGAGAAGCTGTTAGACACTTTGGTTTCGGTCCTCACAAGAGAAAGGCCCCAAGAATCTTATCCAAGGGTAGAAAGTTTGAAAGAGCTAGAGGTAGAAGAAACTCCAAGGGTTTCAAGGTCTAAGTTAGATAGTGTATTCTTACAACTTTTTAATTTAATACTTGGGAACTTGTTTTGGGCTTTTTTATTTCCTTTATTTCTTTCACCAACTCCGCTGCATTTTATATATAAGCATGTATAATTTTTAATATGAATATAAACCTCGGGGTTGATTTTAGATTTAGTTTTTCTTTTATATACGGTTTTGACATAGTGTTTTTTTTTGTTTAACAACTTGTAATCACCAGCAAGCCTAAGATAAGGAAAAATCTTACGCCTCAATTTCCCAATTAGGCAAGTGGCGAGGAGATTAGGTTTGTATGACCTCACTTTTGAGTCATCTCGTTTTGACTATTGCTTATCGCTATAAGATCTCTATAACTACATTTAATCGGAGATACTTATTAGAAACATGAGCCTGCATCAAACACCAAGTCAAATACATTTCGATGAACTTCCCATAGAAATAATCAATCAAATAATATTTTGGATATCAGATACAGATCTAGATCTTAATTTACACAATACAAGACAAACCAACCCAGATTGGGTGTTTATATTGAACCATGTTAGATGTACCGGTTATTATTCCACATTGATTAATTTAAGCTCAACCAATTCATTCTTTCGTCAGAAACTTGGTCCCGTACTTTTCAAAAACTTGAGTCTAATACGGATCAATCTGATGGATTCGGTTCTTAGTAATCCCAAAACCCAGGAGTTTTATTCAGATAAGAAAAAGTATCAGAGAGAGTTCATTAAGGAATTATTGCATACTAATTTCCAATCATGTTCCCGTGAAGATTTAGCAAGAACTAGTTTTAAACTGCATGTATTAGGGGATACAACTTATAAAAGTGGATTTGAATTGAAGAATTCCATAAATAACTTTATCACGTACTTAGAATGTGATAATTCAGGATTAAGAGGCTCAACTCCTTCTCTATTTCCCAACTTGAAAGGATTAAGAGTATTAGATGAAGCGTCGGATGAAACATTGATTGGGGATTACCATATTGAAAGTCTTGATTACTTGGCTATAAATGCATGCACGTTAATCAATTGTCCGCAAATGTTGAAATTGTTGCCAAAGCTTAAACGATTAGATTTGCTTTTAGACTATGCTGAAATAACAATCAAACTGGGGATCAGCAACATAATAAACGAATTCAAAAAAGTCAATAAGAGCAACATACAAGAACTTTCATTATTTCTAAATAGTTCATTTTCAATCGCTTATGAAGATACCATTAGTCTTTTGGATGTTATTTCTAATAAGAGTGAATTGAAGGTATTAACACTTAGGACTAAAAGGAGGAGACATATATATTATCCTAGACAAGATCAAAGCAGATGGTCATTATATCGAACTTATAGTGGTGACAAGTTATTATCATTTTTGAAAACATTAGATCATTTCATTATAGATATACCTATTTTGGAAGTTTTACTGTTTCATCCAAATACATATGGTAGAACGCCATCAGACGATAGTCAGACCAGCAGCAAAACACTAACGTTAGTAGATCAGGCCCTGACTGGACCCCAGTTTTCAACCTATTCAAGAGACGGAGCTGGGGTTTTGCTACGCGTGGGACAATTTACTAGGCTTAACTTTCAATATGGCGAATCACTTGAAGAAGGTCACCTTCATGCTTTAAAGTTAGTTTCTGATTTCGTCCAGTTTATGGTTGATAATTGTAATGAGAGATCTAAGGGTTATACAGGTTTGAAAACCCTAGCTATTGAGAAATGTTGGTCTGTTACTGATGATTCTATTAGAAGAGAATATTACTGTAATATTATGATGAAATTAAATTCTCTTGAAGCTAAAGAAGTCATGAAGTATAAATTGGATTCGGCGAGTGTGTGGGGCAGAACCCCGTTAAATTCACCCAGATATAGAATTCGAGATGTTTACGATGTAACATATAAAGAATTGACAAGACACTTTGATAGAGTAGGTGATATACCGACACCAAAGTATGAAGCTGTTTTCTATCCTAAAATTGATTTGATGAATAACAATTCGTTTTGGAGTACTGAAACTTCGTTAACAGATTTCGAACAATATTCAGTTCATCAAATTAGGTCCAATATATGGAATTAGATGATTAAATAAAATAGCATCTTATATTAATTTAAATTTTTGAAGTGTGTGTACCTCACCTATAACCCTTTTATACAGTATCACGTGAACAGTGTGACTGTTATTTCTAAACAGAAAAAAAGGTCAACCAGTGTTGCCAATTTATATGCAGTAGCATACTCAGTGTTAACTGCGATTTTGTTACTCCGTTAGTAGAGCAGAGAAAAACTAATTTTCATAAAAAAATTTAAAGTCCATTTGAATCCTTTCACCTTTACCGTTAATAATATACCAAAGACAAAATGCCAGGTGTTTCCGTCAGGTAAGTAGTATATGTCTTTGAAGAGAGTGGATAGAATACTGTCGTGGTGGATAGGAAGAGTTTCTTGTTTATCATTTAACTCTTCAAGTTGTTGAAGAAATTTGTTGAAAAAGTGGGATATGAAGGAAATAATGGACAAGGATATAAAGATTTAAGCTACTGTGTTAGAGGTATGACTTGATTCTGAAATGATAGTTGACATCTAAATATTCACAATGTACTTTTGTCTATTGGAACAATACTCCAGGTAGACAATTTCAAAACAACAATGCAGAGAGTCTAGCATGTCAACAGTATTCTATGACCATTACTCGGAAGATAAACAAATGTATAAATTCATACTAACATCCATGTTTTATAGAGACGTTCCAGCTCAAGATTTCATCAATGCTTATGCTCAATTCTTGCAAAGACAAGGTAAATTAGAAGTTCCAGGTTATGTTGACATTGTCAAGACTTCTGCTGGTAATGAATTACCACCACAAGAAGCTGAAACTTGGTTCTACAAGAGAGCTGCTTCTGTTGCCAGACACATTTACTTGAGAAAACAAGTTGGTGTCGGTAAGTTGAACAAGTTGTATGGTGGTGCCATCAACAGAGGTTTCAGACCACACAAGCATGCTGATGCTTCTGGTTCTATTAACAGAAAGGTTATGCAATCTTTACAAAAGATTGGTGTTTTGGAAATCTCTCCAAAGGGTGGTAGAAGAATCTCTGAAAATGGTCAAAGAGATTTAGATCGTATTGCTGCTCAAACCTTAGAAGATGACGAATAAGCAGTTTTTGTATAATATATAATCAGCATATTTAATACATAAAATAGTTAACTTTTATTTTCTATAACATCTCTATTTAAACGCGTTCACTTATTTCAACGACTTTACAAGCGATTTCATCGGCAAGTTGTTGTTGAACCAAATCACCAACATTTTCTTCAAGGGCAATCCAAGATAATGGGGTTTTACTAGGTAAGTTGTTAATCCAATCTGAATATGAATTTCCTTCAGGCATCCTTAAACTTTGTTTGGTATATTCGTTTTCAATTATATTAAAGTTTGTGTCAAATGCGCTGGCGGTAAACAATCTGTTGGCAAGGTTGACAAAGAATAAACAATCTTCTTTATTATCAACTTTGCCACCGTATGTGATTGCTCCAATAAGATAACGAATGGTACCCCAAGGGATTAATTGTGGATCGATATTTGTTCTATTCAGCAAAGGTGCGAAAACCTCTTGAATCACAAAGACTCCCGTAGCGAAATCCGAGTCGTTGATATCGTATCTTTTCTTAAATGAAGCAGGACAATATCTTAATCTCTCAACTATAACCGAATGATACCAAACTAGTAACAACAAGACCGATTTCATTTCAACAGGTGTTTGGGTCAAATTCTTTGGAATGGAATTAAATGTATCATAAACAATTCCCTTCAAGCCTACTTCGGTATCAAAATGTAAAACCTTAGCCTGGGATATTAATCCCGAAGGAACCCGGGAATTGGTTCCACAAGTCAAGAATAACTTGGTATCTTCGTGGAAAGTAATACTGTTTAACTTAATCTCCAAATGAGATAACCAAGATGGTGACATTTGGATGTTTTGAATCACCAACCAATCTCCATTATTAGCAGCCTTTTGAATCTCGGTATTTGCAGCTTCAACACCTTCCTTAGAACCCATCGACACGATTGTAAGTTTTCGTTTAAGGTCTAGCGCCAACTTTTCTACCTTATATGTCGCATCAAATCCATCAGCACAAGTCAAGATAAACGTGGTTAGTTCTTTACTTGAAACCCAGTAGTTAAACTCATATGGTGAGGTATATGCTAGACGACCACCACACAAGAACGAGGTGATTGACGAGAAGGAACTTATGACTTCAGTCTTATTACTATCACAAGCCAAAATCAAACTGGAAAGAACCTTCAAAGTAGAATTATCTTGATTATTCTCTAAAATTGTACCAATGTTTTCCGATTCAGCTCTAGCCATGCACGTCTTAAATGCTTGCTTAATTGCCTCGGGGAAATCATTTGAATAAACCAGCTTCAATATAGTCGTAAGTACCTGTTTGAAGATACCGCCAATTTCTTCTGAATAATATACACTGCCTAATAACAACGCCAAAATTATTTTATCCTTAGGATTCAACGATGGTGAAACCTTAGCGAAAGATTCTTCATATAATCTCAAAACAAACCCAGGTATATCATTATCACGATTATCTTGTAAAAGTCCCTCAAAGAGAGAAACGAATTTCGAAAGTGGGAAGTTATAAAATGAACTAATATCACCGAGATGCTCCAATATTGAATAAATTATCGATGCATGTTTTGCAACTTCTTGATAATTATTTCTTGTTTCTTCAACGTTATGAATGATTTCCTTGGCATGACTCAACTTGTCATTGATCAAACGCGATTCAGATTTCAATGTTTCGAGTGTTTCTACTAATTTATCATTGTCTAATATATTCCCAATGGAATCACTAAGTGAACTTAACAACTGTTCTTCAAGTGTTTTAAGACGGGCACGATATTCTCCATTCAATGATATCAACTCTCTTCTTTGTTTCTCGATATCTGGCTTAGCTACCTTCAATGCAATATCAAGCGTTCTTGTCTCAAGACTTCCTATAGTGATCGTGAAATTAACAATACAAGTTCGTGAAGATACAAATGCGGGTAGTTTGATATGAGAGTCCTTTGTGGATAAAATCATTCCAAAGTTTGGAGAGTAATCAACCATTTGATCTCCTAAATTAACCATTAATCTACCACCCATCTTGTGTATCTCACCTCTTAAAATCGGATCCAAAATCGGATCATAATATTGACACTCTTCAATAACAATCAATCCTCCAAATCTCAATGCGTTTTCCAATTGATGGATGAGCCCATCATGAAGAAAACTTGTCACTGTTACTGCTTTGGGTAAATATGACTTTGCCAATACTTCTACAATGGTTGACGTTGGATCGATTATAAGAGGTGTTGTTGACCATTTCAATAGCGAAAAGTTATCAATATTCAATTCATCATCAAGTAGCCCACTCTTTATCCAGTGGTTAGTCTCACTGGAGTTTGTTAAATACTGTGAAACAATCAATTCCTCATCAAATACAATACCCGACTTCGTTAACTTATTCTTCCAAGCTTGTAGTAATAATTTTCGTCCCTTTTGATCATATATTCCTCCATATGCTAAAAACCCAGCCACTATTAATGAATTACCAATCAACCTATCCCTGGCATCAGCAAACCTCTTGATACTTCCTCTCCATCTTTCTCTTTCATCAGTGAGACTTTCCAATAATGAAAGACTTCTTTCAACCTTCTTTTCCACCAGTTTCATTTCAGTTTTAATATTCTCAGTCTCTCTAATCAATTCACTATAATTGTCCTTGTATATCTCTATACTCTCTTCCAATTCATGGATCATTTCATCAATGGCAATCAATTGCGCCTTGGTCTTTTTCGTTTGGGTTTCCAATCTTTGCACTTCTTCTCTTAATGGTGCAATTGTTTCTAATATTCTTGAATAAGTCAATTGCGCTAATACCCATTGTAACAACGGTCCACATGCCTTACTTGCTCGATGGGCAACTTCAAACGTATAATCTTCTCTAGACACGTATACTTGTTCCATATATTCCCTAACCTCTGTTGAAATTTGTGTTTGATTATCAAAGGAAACAATGTTTGGTATGAAGTCGTCCTTACGAATAGCTAACTGCACATCCCTCCATGTGGTCACATCATAACCTAACAATGTACAAACTGATTCCATTGTCATTTTAACTGCCGCTGGAGGGTTAGACATACTACGAATTTCCGATAAATATTGTTTCTTGATGTTTTGAACACCTCTTTGAGCTTCAAGAACTGCAGGCTCAGCAAGAGCTAAATCTTTCATTACTATTCTTTTCCGTTTTTCAATTTCAACTTCCTGTTTTTCAAGTTCAGCTTGGGTGGCTACGGAAAACTCTTGCTTTCTTTCAGCTTCATTTTGATCAGTTAGCATCTTGTTTAACATTGCCTTAGCATCTTTATCTTTGAGTTTCAACACTTCTTGTTTCCTAGCTAGTTCTGTCTTTAATTTATCTACTTTAATAACTGTTTCTCTCAATTTATCAAGACCACCACTAATGTGTCTTTGACTTTCTTCCAATTCAAATTGCTTCTTATTGAATAATGAAACAAACCCATTTACAAAATTTAAATAATCACTTGGGGTTCTACAATATACTAATGTAGCCAGGTATTTTGGAACATATCGATGAATGAAAACTATGGAATCCACTAACGCATCTCTGAAGTTAGTAACATTATTCTCAATAAATGGTTCAAATGAGGTTGGAATTGTATAGTTTGATATATCAACAGGAACATGTTCAATTCGAGCAGATGCAATTTCAAATAAACATTTATTAGACCAATCACCCATCCAACTCAACACACATCTGTTAAACAATGCCGGTGACGATATGACAGCAGCACTACTTCCCACATTGGTTTCACTTATCGTAAATATCACATGTAAATTCTGAGAAACTTGTTCTCTAAACCAGTTGTACAATTCATCATCATTGTCTAATAATAATCCTTGAGAATTTGACATTTCTAAACATAAATTCATTAATGAAGTATATTCTTCACCTTCGAAAAGACCAGGAATTTCAGCATTGGCTAATAATGTATTCATTCTTTCTATAAATGATGTTTCCAAAATACTTGATTCATCAATAATAAAACAAACTCGTTCTCCACTTACACATCTCAACAAGAGTTTCCTTAATGTCTCATCAAAGTCTTCTATCGTATAGTTTCGTCTAACATTAAGTTGAACTATTTTTAATCCATTTATCCAGGCAACAAATTTAGCAAGGGTTGATTTACCACTAGTACTTGGTCCAACTAATATCATATGACCTTGTGGTTGTCTTAAAACTCGATCAATACGTAAGGCATGATCCAACATGTCTTCATGCAACACTAAATCTAATTCTGTTTCTTCTTCACTGAATACTCTTAATCTTTCCAGGACAAATGACTTAAGGTCATTTTCTTGAACTGATTTATAATTTAAGGTTAACCAGTTACTAAATAACACTGGTGCTTTGAAACATGCTTCTAAATCTACATTGAGGAAATAAGTCTGTGAGATCTGCTTAAATAATTGTAAGGTCCAGCTTCTGTGATCTTCTGATACCAATCTGTCATAAAACAACCTCAATCCTTCATGATACCATACTCGGAGCAATTGGTCCAAGTCATTATATTCTGTTGATTTCAATGCTTCTAATAATCCTCGACTCCATCTTGTGAGTTCACGTGGAGAATAAATATAATGCGCTTGATCTTCTATTCGGAAATGAGTCTTTGAATTTTGATATATCTCAATGCTTGCATCTGTAATAGCCTGAGAGAATCCGCGTAATGCCGGGGCACATTTCAATATAGCAGAATTAAAAGTTTGATAAATTTGTTTCAAGGATATCGTTCCCGGATAATCAACCATTATTACTGAAACATGACGCATGAACCTTTCACTCAAGGCATTTCTTCCTGGATCCTTTGGCGAATTACAAGCCCCTACAAATTGAATATTCTCTAACGTGATCCATTGTTGATCTTCAGTTCTCCAAAACCCTTTATGTTCAACCATGAGTCTTATTAACGATATAACTTGTTGAGTACCATACTTATCCAATTGGGGTAAATTAATTTCGTCACAGAATACAACAACCCATTTACCAGCTATCTTTGGAGCAAGTTGAATACCTCGATTAGTCTTTTTATATTGACAAAATTGTTCTAATGATCTTAATAATGAAATTGGACTAGTTTCCTTGGAGAAGTTTAAAGATAGGACATCTAATTGAGGTGATTTACGTAATGCTTCTAATAACGTCATGGTTTTACCTGATCCTGGTGGTCCACAAAGTAATAATGGTCGATGCTCGTTTAATATCGAGTATACTAAATGTTCATGTTTAACTGTATCAAGGGTAGGCACAATTGTATTGGGACTTGCTACTTGATATGGTTCAAGTTCAACTGGGAATACTGAATTATTCCAATTTAACCATTGACAATCTGGTAATGAAATATCAAAATCTAAGTGGACCCCCTTTATAGGTTCTAAATGAGTGAACGGTTCAAGCTGACACACTTCCATACTAAACTTTTCCTTTTCTTCACAATTGGCATCCCCAGAAAACGTCCAAATAAATGAAAGAAGCACCGCCTTGTCAACGTACGCATTGAGATCTACTTCAGTACCTTGAGTACACCAATGTCTAATGAATCTACGTAAATATGATCTCAATGATGTTTCAAATGATTGAATAGCCCGTTGTGTTGAAAAGTCCATAATGTGACCTATACTCTTTGCCAAAACGCAAATCTTACTTACAAGCTTTGGGTTCAATATTTCAGTTACTTGCTTTACGAATAAACTTTGCATTCTTTTACTGTTATTCACCTCGGTTATACCTTCTTCACCCACAATAACTGGTTCGGCGTCTAAATCATGGATTAATTTGTGATATTGTGAATCTATTGAAATCAAGGAAGAATCAAACCAAACCATTCCACATCTACTTACCGTTGCTGGGGTTGTACATCTTAAACTATCCACTTCAAACACAATTCTCACATTTGGAGGGAGCGATAATCGTTCACCATTGGGTAATGTTAAAATTCTATTATCATCTAAAACACTGTTTAAGTTTTCTGCCCATTGTGGATCAATATCACAATCAAATACAATCCAAATTCTCTTTGATAATTCTCCTCGTAAATTCTCCCTAATCCTTCTTAAAATACTGGTAAAGAGTCCATCATTCCAATCTCTTGTTACTAGGTCTAATCTTCCATAAATTTGTTCCTTGGTAAGTACTTTTGCATCAATTATAATAGTTGTATGTTCTACATTCTCAACCGCAGACAATGCATGTAGAACCAGGGTTAATATAGTGGACTTTCCTGATCCAGACTCACCTACCAACATAATACCATGGTTTGTATTCTGGATATCAATCAATTGTAACGCCTTTGTGATGTACCTTTCATCACATTTGATACCAATGCTGGAACAATACTTTTCAAGTTCACCCACTAACTGTGAATTATCCAGATTATCTAAAGAAATCCCAGGAAAGTACTTTTCTTTTAAATTATAGAAGAGAATTTCATCATCTCTAACCAACTTCGGTAATATAGTTTCAACAATACTATGTAAGACTAGGCTAGTCTCCCAGCTCTCATGGTTCTCTGGTTTACTCAGTCTTCGTTTAGCTTGACCACATCTAATCAACATACTTTTAAGTGCTCTCAATCCAAAATCATAGTGTGACTGTTTCGACACATTTTCAGCCAACTCCACGTAGAAAGGTACAATAATACTAGCCAATTGTCTTGAATATTCAAATGCTTGAGATGAAAGTAAGATTTCCACAATGATTTTACTATCTGGTGTTTCCATTGAGAAACTACGGAACAACTTCTTTAAATTTTCCGGCAATTCATGTCGGCCCACATATCCTGGATTCATAGTTATAAACACCCCGGTTTCCAGGTTAACACTTACATTTTTGTTTGAAATTGAAATTTGTGTTTCAGGATTCTTCAATCCAAGCTCAATGGTTTCAATTTGTGATGAAATGGCACTTAAGTTCCCATCATCTAATCGATTAAATTCATCAAAACATCCCCAAATACCAACTCGACAAAGACCAAGCAATATTCTTCCCATTGATTGAAAATCAAATGATTCATCACAACAAAATACCAAAACCATTTTACCTAAATTGTAACCTAATGCTTTTATAGATTCTGTCTTACCTGTTCCTGCTGGTCCAAATGGCGATCCTCCTTGTTTCATGGCCAATGCTTGGGTCATTATTAAGAAACAATTATCTATTAATGGTGTATATGCTAATCTTTCAACCACCCCTAAATATTCAAATCCATAGTTGAATACCGCATTAACTTGTTTTACCTTTAATGCAGTCAATAAATCGCTAGCCTTTGTATTAAAGTAAAACCGTTGATTGATATGCCAAAATGATTGTCTTTCTGACTCTGTTTTCTCGTCTAATAACCTAATAATTATATCACGTTGATGAATCATTTCAATAATTAAATTCTGAACTTTCTTTCTTTCTAGATCGTCAACATCATGGCTGATTAACCGAGTAAGTGTAGTAATTCCACTATTAATTTGTTTTTGTTGATCAAGCAAAGTACCCAGTTTTAAAGAGTGTTCTGTTAATGTGGTGAAGGTAATTTGTAGGGCCAACAATGACACTTGACCAGGTACGGAAGTTATAAACTCTAAATAACGAGATGAGTCTTGGGTGGAGAGTAACTCTCGACATGTATCAAGTTTATCTCGTAATATCTGTGCTAATGTTAATCTTGTTTCCAATTCTAATTCACTTAACCATTCATTTAAACGCGGGAACTTGATTAACGAGACTGGTTTGTTTAATTGGAAGCATTCACCTTGTTCACTTTGTACTGAAACAATTGAAGAACTTTCCTTCATATAATCAACACTTTTAATCCCAGCAAACATTTTCTTGAAATGACGATTGATTCTCGTGATGTCAGTAGATCCACCAATTATCTCTAATAAATCTTCATTTCCTACAAAATAAAACCTGGGGAATAGCTCTCTCTGTTTCTCAAGATAATCAGTTAGCGACTTTCGTACTTTGGTTAAACTTTCCAAGAATTTATTCATCATTTGTTGAATATCACCAATTAACACTATATCAATCACCAAATTAAACTTGTAAATACGTTTCACTAAATTGAGAAGTTCGTAAGTTATATTGCCAAATCTTGTTGTTTCAATAGGTAGTAAACTCTTGATGTCATTGTTTGAATTATCAAATACTCCATCTAAATATACCCAATGTCGTTGTACATCGATCCACGTATCTAAAATCATAAACAAGCTATTTAATTTCTTTTCCAATTCCGTGATTTCTCGTTCAAAGTTGGCAAAGTAAAGTGAATTTTTCATGCTTGATAAAGAATTGATATCATTATTACATTGATCAAATAATTTATCCCAATTTTTAACCAACCGGCATTTGTTTTCGTAATTGAATAGTTCAAAGGTGATTGTCGACCAATCAGTGTTTATCTTAGTTAAATTCTCATCAATTGTTTGTTCATTGTTAGCTTGTTCCAACATATCATTTATAGTTTGTAAATTCAAACTGATATTAAAATTCCAAACATCACCAACTGTTAAGTTTTCAAACAACACCTTGGGTGATAATTGACTCAATAGGATTTTCCAATGACGTTCCTTCATTGATTCACTCTTTAATTCGGTAACCTTACTATGATTTTTCAAATGATCTTTGACAAGATTTTGTATTTCATCCACAGCAGCATATTGTCGAATATTTGCAGGTAAGGATCGGGAATTGTTTAATAATTCATCTAATTGAAGATTTAATTGTCTTGGTTGGAAATCTACCCATTTCCACGATTTAAGTCTTTGTAAATCTTCCCATAATCCATTCACAGATGTCCAAACCACTTTCAAATCTTTTACTTCATCCATTGCTAAAGTTAAATCATCGATGGAAATGATAGTTATATCTAATAGTTTAGAAACGTTTAAAATCAGATTGGTATTGGTTTCTAAATTGATAAATTGTTTTTGAAAATTTCCTAATTCAACAATTGCAAATGAAGGACTTAAATTTCCTGTGATTGGTTTATGAGTCAGCCATTTTCTATATAATGTAGATATTGAATCGTTTAACTTGACTGCTTCCGCTTTGATTTTTGAGGAAATGATTTCATAATTGTCGTCAATTACCTTCTGATTTCTTTCAATTAATGCATTCACCATGGATAAATTTGATTCTAATTGTTCAACGTATAACCATTCCCCAGGAAACTTGTATCTTTGACGGTATAAATACTCTTGAATCTTCTTGTATAGTTCAGCTTTCTCATTCCAGTCGTTATACAATTGCTTTTTCCGTTGTAAGAAATTATCAATCATCAGAATTAACTTTGTTGAAGTTAAGTTGAAATTAATTGAATGTTGTAATGATTCAACTGTACTTGATAAAACTCGATTGAAATTAGTTGATTCGTCGAGAAACTTTTTAGCAAATTGGTTTAGTAATTCTTTCTGGAACTTGTCAAACTTTAATGTGACTCTATTTTGAACCTTGGTGAAATTAATTACAAATAAATTACCAAATTGTTTAACCGGTTGATCAAATAACTGTCTTCCTTTGCTTATGAGATCTTGTATTATAGGGAACCATTCACTAACTGGACTTTCAAGATTAAATAAACTGCCTAAATCTTGGGAATTTTCTAAGTTTAATTCCCATAGATTTTGTAAATTCTTCCATTTTTTAATATATTCGTTTGCTTGAAAGTATAACTCATCAATGTTATTGAATACTGAAATTAATTGTTTCGCTGTATCTTCGTGTCTACCTATAATTCCTTTGAAATTCTTCAATGATTCTGAAATTAATTTGATACGATTCTGTCCCTCAGCTACAGATGTAATTCGATTAACTATATCAAATGCAAATTGTTTACCATGCTCTAAACTTGGAGTTATAACAAATGATTCATCATAAAATTCAAACCAATGTTGGAAGACTTCAACATTTTGAAAATGATATTTTTCAAGCTGTAATATTTCCTCTTCACCACAAACTCCCAATGTTTCCACATTAAATATCAACAATTGAGTATATAATCTTTGGCTAAGCATCAATTCAACATCTTGATTTAATAAATCCACTAAACTTTCTATATTTTCAATTTCTTCCAATGATATAGTTTGAAATTGAGTTTGAATCAATCGTATTTGGTTTGATAATTCCCCAGATTCAAACTCACATGTTTGTAACCTGTATTTACAATCATTCATGAAATTATATAAATCTTGTAATTTCTTAGCTTGAGAATTCAATTGAGTTATACAATCTTGAAATACGTTTAATTTTGCTAATGATTGAATTTCAATCAAGTTTTCACTTCTGGTTAACATAGGTTCATTCAATCTTTGTAAATCTATAGCTTGAGATAAATGGATCCATTCAACTGAGACAAGTTGCAGTAAAGCCTGTCCAACTTTATTAATTTGACCTGATAATAAAAACGCAAATGTTTGTCCATAGTTCGAACTTTCAAATAATTTAACTAGTAAATTTACATGATCTCTTAATCCAATTGCAAGAGGGTGCAACTGATAAATCTTACCATATTGCATAATAATAGTCGAAGACACGTCAAATCCAAGACTTGATAATTGAGTTAATTGTTCATATCTTTCAAGAAGGGTATAATTAAAATTGATCACAAGATCAAACTTGTTATTTGAATTGACAATATCTATTACTCTGCCCAAGTTTTCAACCGTTGTGTGTTGGTTAATCTCTTCCATCCATTTATTATATACAATTTGTGGATTTAAATTACCAATAATTTTATTTGAAGTTGTATCAATCTTGACCCCAGTAGAATAACTATTCCAATTAACTCCTAACAACTTCTTTAAATTAGTTCTATAAAACTGTAACTTTGAAACTAAGCTTGAATTCCATAATATTTCTTCAACAACATCTTCTTCTTTTCTCAGTGAATTAAAATCAATCAACTTTTGTATTTCTGAATCGGCAATTGATAATATCCTCAACTTTATCTCATCATTTATAGGAACCAATGAGTTATTATAAAAGAAAAACTTGGCATATATCGCCATGAAATCAATCAATGTCGTTGCCTTAGCGAAAAACCCATTGATTCTGGTAATAATCAATGAATTCAATTGGTTAAAAACTTCAAGGTATGCTTCTTCTCTCATATTCCATACTAATGTACCCTGGTATGAAATATCTACAACGTTAATACTCATAATATCCTTGTTATACGCGTCCTGTAACCTTAAAGACGCGTCCTGCTTATCATTATTAGACAAGATATTGTCAATACTTGTTAATAAATTCACATGATTTAACCTAAACTGTTCAAGATGTTCAAGTCTAGCTCTAATTTGATCAAATTTAACTTGATCAATCTTGATGATTTTAAACTTTTCTTGGCGTCTTCTTAATAATTCTCGTAATATATTGATTGTGTCTTGGATGTTATTTTCAATTGTGTCAAATAAACTCTTGCATGTTTCATACAATTGTGAGAAATTTCTAAATGATAAACTCATTATTGATTTCTTAGCTAATAAATCTTGAAACTTGTTAACAATATCATTTAAAATAACTTCAATTGTTTCTACTGATCTTGTCAATGAATACGCACTCAATTTCAGTTTTAAATGATTGAAAATGTTCACTATGGCTATTTCAAATTTGGTAAAATCCTGTTCATCATTCCCAGTAATCAAATCATTTATAGGAAGTTCCTTTAATAAAGAATTGTATAATTTGGATTGTGTCAACTTATCGCTTATACTAACCATATCATTTTGAAAAGCCAACGTAATATGAAATCTCCTGGCTTTGTTTAATATTTCAATTGATTTCTTTACTTCAAATGTACCAACTTGTTGATTTAACGAAACCAAGGCAAGTTCCATAGATTTCCAAAATTGAATTTCATCAACTATTGATTCACTATCCTTTGGGTCATGTGTTAGTCTAACTAAACTTTGAATTTGTTTAATCCAGTTGTTGACAATAGAGGTGACTTCATTCAAGAAACCAGTGTCTTGTATTAACTGCTCAACAACTGTGTCGTCGTCCTGATCTAATAGCTTAATCTTAGGGTGGGTTGTAATTAATAAATTGGGTATATGAATTCGTTGTTGTAAATGCTGTAACGACAAAGACAATTCGTTAAACTTCTTCTTTGTAGTGGTAAGACTCGACTCCTCGTTGGTTGTATGGGATATTAAATTGAAATATGGAGCCAAACCAAAATTAATTGCTAATCTTAACTTTTCAAACAGCTCATTTGAACTCTCTTCGCTAGTTTCCGTGTCTAACGCGTCAGTTGCTGATATTGGTAAATTGATAACACTGACTTGTTTAGCAAGTGGCACATTTGAAACCAACCTATTCTTGGACTTTATAATTATGACAATTGTCGTGATATCTTTACCTAGGTCAACTGACTCAATATCATCGAACATTCTAACATCACCAGAATTATATTTAACCACATACAATGCACTAGGATTTAAATTTGAAATGAATGGTAGTAACATCTCGTCATTGTTGTTGTTGCCCTGGCTGGCAACATCACCATTGTTTGATATGAAATTGAATATGAAATCAGATAATTGAACCGTGGGAACTAACGTCTCTTGGATAAGCGTTCCATCGTCTTCTTGGTCCATGGTCATGTTAATCTTTCTATATAGTTATTGTCTTAAACCGTTTGACGTGAGTGTAGTCAACTTTAAAATTGTTTGTTTACATCTGATCTGACAACTGCGTGTTATATGCAGGACTGTAAAAATCGATTCAATAAATTGGCAACCAAACATAGGTTTAGCCTTATATGGCGTATATACAGTGACAATTGAACTTGTATTGTAGTTTATCTATTGGCGAAAGCTATTGATTTCGCTATGTATTGAAAGTTGCTCTAAATAAAGGGGGGAAAGTGTTGTTTTTGCTATATCCGTTTTGTTTGTCCAGGATACTGGGCGAGACTATGGCTCCAGTAAACTACCAAGTATTGGAAGTACTGGCTTCGTGAGCTGTTTTGAATAGGTTTCACACTACTAACTACTGGTTTGTCTGTATTGGGTGTGCTATATGGTTCCTTTGATTGAGTCCAGCCTGAGACAATGTGTGTATCGCTTCTATGTAGATAGGGATTTGATATTCGTACATGTAAGCTGGATCCTCTCTCGTATCCTTCTGGGACTGAATAGCTGTCATATTCTACTCTAAATGTCACATTTATAGTATAAAATATTGATATAATTGGTAACTATATGAAAATCTACATACTTTACTATGAGTGTATTTTTTTTTTTTGGCTGCTAAAATCGACTAATAAGAAAACAACTCTTCTTTATTACACACAAATCAGATCTTGTCGCCATATTTCCAAGATCAAAGGGGTAGCTTTCGATTTAGAGCTTTTTGAGAAAGGTATGATTGCTGTGAATCTTGCTTCCAACTTTTAATTACTAACTAACTCCTAGATCAATCCAAAATTCACAAGTATCAACAAATCACAATACAAGTCAAAAAAGCCCTCTTATACAAAAGCTCACACTATACCAAATGTGTATTCAGAATGCCCGAGATAAGTTTGAAATGCAAAACCACACACTTATATGGTTGGAGCCAATTAATATTCTTATTTTTAAGCTGTGAAGTTGATATTTGTGTGAATGAGTCTAAACATATCTCGCAACAGCGAATAAATGTATGTTTCTGACCGGGGTGTAAATGGGGAACGCTAGGACTAATAATGGGCCCTTATGTCAAACATAATGAACACTATTAAATCAATAAAATTCATAAAACTATATTTAGAAATCGAAATGGTCCGAAATCCGGGAAATCACTTAGCTGTCTATTTTACAGCGCTTCATAACCAACACAGCCTATTTTTAACATAAACTTGGATTGACGGGTAAGTTAAAACGAATTTTTTTTCTATACATTGGATTCCTTTTTGTTCTTATACACATAACAAATATAAAATCTGGGGATGGTTTCTTTGAAGATTGTTTGGAAGACCTCGTGGAGTTCATTCATGTAAGTAATGGTATTTGTTTCTTGAATTTGGCTACCCAGATTGCAACCTGCCTGCATACAATATTCCATATTTAGGTTGTTTTTTTCCGATACAGAACATTTTTTTTTGCCATTTAAGCAGTTTAGGTTTCTCGGATAAAATTTTAAAGCCGAGAGTAACATAGATTTTGTTTTTATCCGTGCATTTACCACAACTATCTAAGCATATAACTTTTCTGGTGCAAGGAAAACTGAGGGTAAAAGCTTCACTATTGTGAATTACACTGTAACATAACCCACTGAAAGACAAATACATAAAGTTCTTGCAAACAACTTTCCTAAAAGATACTCCAAAAAAGAAACAATTATATGTGGTTTTTTCTCATTTGATATTAAGGAAATGTGTGCGGCTCCCCTGTTTTCTTGGCTCTCGGGTTTATATCCGGCTATATCCGGTGTTAACCCCGATAGGTTACCCTTTCCATATTTTTTACAGATTTACGGGAAGACTGAGTTGGGTCCAACCACTCACTTTACGGTTTGAATACACCAATATATGAATATATTGCAGGTACGAATGAGTGGTTAGAGATTTACCAATTCCAGAATGCTTGTATGGAAAGTTGGAAATGTAAACCTTTTTTTTTACTAACAAAGCGTTACCAAGTGAGAAACTTTCTAGTCTAGAAGGGGTCTAACGAATAATGTCGCTAGCCGGCGGTAATACTTCGGAAGCCGTTGCTTATACAGAGGCTGTGTTATTGAGCAGTAAGGTTACTTAGGTTGGAAATTTTAACCGGTGGGCTGATTTTAGGTTTAGTCATGGCTGCATGACTGCGAAGGGTTATGAAATTCTCTGGACGTATAAGTTAGGTGAGTGGTCCAAATATAAGTGATTAATTATCATTGGTTTCAAATTTCACTCAGGAGATCATCAAATATTGAAGTTGTTAGTTTACAAATGGAAGAAAAGGAATCTACTTCGAACCAATCTGATAATTCATCCCACGACAACCAATCCTACAATGGGTTTGATGAGCGGGCAAGTGAAGAGGTCCAAGCCTTGGCCAGAACAATTACCAGTGAATCAACAGTGTCAAAGGCAAATGCTTCTGAAGAATTAAACAGATATTTGACCAATATGAGTAATGTCCCAGGGGTTAATCCTTTCGTCAAAGACATTGAAGATAAACGTTTGGACCCAGAATCTGAAGATTTTGATGCAAAGTATTGGATCAAGAACTTGAGACTCTTGCATGATTCTGACCCGGATTATTACAAACCTGCAAAATTGGGTGTTGCCTTTAGAAACTTAAGAGCGTATGGTATCGCAAATGATGTTGATTATCGATCTACTGTTGCTAACGCTTATTTTAAATACGTAAATGATTTGTTTCGTGACCTTAAACCTCAGAATGAATCTGATTACTTTGATATATTAAAACCAATGTGTGGCTTATTGAAGCCAGGTGAACTTACTGTGGTATTAGGTAGACCAGGAGCTGGATGTTCTACCTTGTTGAAAACAATTGCTTCAAATACGTATGGTTTCCATGTTGATAAGAATTCTCTAATTTCTTATGATGGTTTGACTCCTCGAGAAATTCAGAACCATTTCCGTGGTGATGTAATTTATTCTGCAGAAACTGATGTCCATTTCCCTCATCTATTAGTTGGTGATACCCTTGAGTTTGCAGCAAGGTTAAGAACTCCCCATAACAGAGGTTTAGGTGTTGACAGAGAAACTTATGCCAAGCATTTGACAAGTGTATATTTGGCTACATATGGTTTATCTCATACAAGATACACCAAAGTTGGTAATGATTTTGTTACTGGTGTATCTGGTGGTGAACGTAAGCGAGTTTCAATTACTGAAGTATCATTAAGTGGTTCCAAGGTTCAATGTTGGGATAATGCTACTAGAGGTTTGGATTCAGCAACCGCTTTGGAATTTATCCGAGCATTAAAGACATCATCAACTATTTTGGAAGTCACTCCCATAATTGCAATTTATCAATGTTCACAAGATGCTTATGATTTGTTTGATAAGGTTGTAGTTCTCTATGAAGGTTATCAGATTTTCTTTGGACGAGCAGACGTGGCAAAAGATTACTTTATTAGAATGGGTTGGAGATGCCCTCAGAGACAAACAACTGCTGACTTTTTAACATCATTGACAAATCCAGCTGAAAGAGAACCATTACCAGGCTATGAAAATAAGGTTCCATATACTCCTAAAGAATTTGAAGCATATTGGAAGAAATCTCCCGAGTATGAAACGTTATCAAAAGAAATCGATGAATATTTGCAACAATGTAAGGACCTCAAAACTAACGAAATGTACCTTGCAAATCATGCTGCAAGTCAAGCTAAATATGTATCGGCGAGATCTCCTTATACGGTATCATTCTTCATGCAAGTTAAATATATAATGGGCAGGAATTATCTTAGATTTAAAGGGGATCCTTCCATTGCTTTATTTCAAATTCTCGGGCAAACTTTCATGGGTTTTATTATTGCTTCCATGTTTTACAATTTACCAACCACTACTAATTCCTTTTTCGTGAGATGTTCTGCTATCTTTGTCGGAGTTTTGTTTAACGCGTTTGCATCCCTTTTGGAAATTATCTCATTGTTTGAAGGTAGACCAATAGTTGAAAAGCACAAAAAGTATGCACTTTACACTCCATCTGCTGATGCATTAGCAAGTGTTGTATCTGAATTACCGGTTAAGTTTCTTATGACTCTAGGGTTCAATTTGGTTTTCTATTTCTTGGTTAATTTAAGAAGAAGCGCAGGAAGGTTCTTCTTCTTTTTGTTAGCCAGTACTTGGTGTACCTTAGTCATGTCACATTTGTTCAGAACTATTGGTGCAGTATCCACTTCTTTGGCAACTGCAATGACGCCTGCTGATGTGTTGTTGTTGGCAATGGTTATCTATGCTGGGTTTATCATTCCGTCTCCCAAAATGTTAGGCTGGGCAAGATGGATTCTGTACATTAACCCTGTGGGTTATATTTTTGAATCGTTAATCCTTAATGAATTTGCTAATCGTGAGTTCGAATGTGCTCATTTCGTTCCTGATGGTCCTGGATTTGAAGATGTTCCGATTTCTAGCAAAATTTGTAACGTAATAGGAGCAGAACCGGGCGCGTTGACAGTTCAAGGAAATAACTTCTTACAGATAGCTTACGATTATAGAAATGGTCATAAGTGGAGGAATTTAGGTATAACTATTGCCTTTGCCTTTTTCTTCTTGGCGGTATATGTATTTTTGACTGAGTTCAATAAAGGAGCAATGCAGAAGGGAGAAGTTGTGCTTTTCCTTAGAGAAGCAGTAAAGAGACAAAGACAGAAACGTGGTAAAAGAGGTGCCGATGTTGAAAACAGAAATAATGAAAAAATCCCATTTGCAGATTCTAAGGAAGAAATCAGTGCCTCGATCCAAGATGATGATTCAAAGCTAGCAAACACGGAGATTTTCTTTTGGAGAGATTTAACCTATGAAATTAAAATCAAAGAGGAGAATCGGACAATTTTGGATCATGTTGATGGATGGGTGAAACCAGGTGAGATTACTGCATTAATGGGTGCTTCTGGTGCAGGTAAAACAACTTTATTAAATTGCTTGTCTGAAAGGCTCACTGTTGGTGTTATTACTGATGGTTTAAGAATGGTGAATGGTCATCCGTTGGATGCTTCATTTCAAAGATCTATTGGCTATGTTCAACAACAGGATTTGCATTTACCTACTTCTACTGTTCGTGAAGCATTAACATTTTCAGCTTATTTAAGACAGTCCAATTCTATTTCTAAAAAGGAAAAGGACAAATATGTTGACTATATTATTGATTTGCTTGAAATGACTGATTATGCGGATGCAGTAGTTGGAGTTACTGGTGAAGGGTTGAATGTTGAGCAAAGAAAGAGGTTAACCATTGGTGTAGAGTTAGTTGCCAAGCCTAAGTTATTGTTATTCCTCGATGAACCCACCTCTGGTTTGGATTCTCAAACTGCATGGTCCATCTGTAAATTAATGAGAAAGCTAGCTGATCGTGGCCAATCTATATTGTGTACCATCCACCAACCTTCGGCTTTATTGATGAAAGAATTCGACCGGTTATTATTTTTACAAGCTGGTGGTAGAACTGTGTATTTTGGTAAATTGGGTGAAAATTTCAAGTCTTTGATTGGTTACTTTGAAAAGTATGGTGCTGATCCGTGTCCAGAAGATGCTAATCCCGCTGAGTGGATGTTAGAGGTAATTGGTGCAGCTCCTGGTTCTCGTGCTACGCAAGATTATTTCCAAGTTTGGAGAAATTCTAGTGAATACCAAGATATACAAGAAGAATTGAATCTGATGGAACGGGAATTACCAAAATTACCTAGAGTGATAGACAAGGAGTCTAGCTTTAAATATGCTGCCCCGATTTGGAAACAATATCTAATTGTATCTCGAAGAGCTCTTGTTCAAACTTGGAGATCACCTAAATATATCTACTCCAAGATATTATTGGTGGCATCGTCATGTCTTTTCAACGGGTTTTCTTTCTTCAAAGCCGACAAGTCTTTGCAAGGTTTACAAAATCAAATGTTTGCTGTATTTATGTATTATGTTCCATTTGAAACCTTAACAGAACAAATGTTGCCCACTTTTGTGGAGCAGCGTGACGTATTTGAGGTAAGAGAATATCCTTCTCGTACTTTCAGTTGGTTTGCATTCATTACTGCTCAAATCACTTCAGAAATTCCTTACCAAACTATGGTGGGGACCTTGGCCTTTTTCTGTTGGTACTATCCTGTTGGGTTTTATGCCAATGCTGTTGAAACAAATGCGGTACATTCTCGTGGTGTTTTGATGTGGCTATATTCTACAGCATTCTTTGTCTACACTTCAACTGTGGGTCAATTATGTATATCGTTTTTGGAAGTGAAAACTAATGCTGCAAATTTGGCTAATTATCTTCTCACCATGTGTATCACCTTCTGTGGTGTTTTGATTACTCCTGAGAATTACCCTCGGTTCTGGATATTCATGTACAGAGCTAATCCAATTACTTATATTGTTCAAGGTATGTTATCCACGGGGTTAGCTAATGCTAAAGTTACATGTTCTGATGCTGAATTATTACCCATTGAACCTCCATCCCTGGATATGAGTTGCGCTGAGTTTTTGCAACCATATATTGATCTAGCTGGAGGATATTATAGCACTGAAGGTGGAGTTTGCCAATACTGTCGGATGAGTAGCACAAATGAATTCTTGCGTTCAATTAATTCTAGATTTAGTGAGAGATGGAGAAACTGGGGGATTTTTATTTCATTCATTGCTATTAATATGATTTTAACCGTTATATTGTACTTTATTTTCAGGGTCCCCAGAGGAAGTAAGCAAAGAAAACTCCATTGAGGTAATTTTATAAACGCTACAAGTTTTAATAAATTTTTCGAATTTATAAATATATATAAATATATGCCAATTTAATTTGTAAAACTCAGAAACTTCACTATTGTCTCTGTTTTAAAAAACCACCTAATAGAACCCCTAGGTTGTTACAATCTTGCATCTTCGTATAAGTTTTCGTACATGTATTTAGCCTTACGACCTTGTTTATATTCTTCCCATCCTCTTTGTGCTTCTTCGAAAGCATCATATCCCCAAAGAAAGTTTTGGAATACAGGATCAGCAAATCTGTTTGGACACCCAATCTGAGGTGGTTGGGTTAGCATCTTTGCATCTCTTTCTAGTTGTTCTGCACCATCAAGCATATGATAGATTTGTTGGCATTGGGTAGATCCCTTGACCACTTGCGTAGATCTCCATTTACGAAGAGATTCTGTAAGTTCTAACAAATCATGAATTTGGGATCGATCTTCTATACGGCTGAATAATCCAGTTAAGACAGCAGCATCCTCAACAGCTTGGGAAGCACCACTTGCTAAATAAGGTAAAGTAGCATGCGAAGCATCACCCAAAATGATACAGTTCCCAGTTTCATGAGTCCAAGATTTCAATTCGCGTGAATTCTGTAACCTCCATTTACCAGTCGAATGAATCAAACCGAACAATGTTGACAAAGTAGGATCCCAGTCAGCGAACATATCCAATAATTCTTCTTTGGTTGCATCCAGAACTAAAACATCACTAGGTAAAGTATCTGGACTTAAAACAACAACATTACAAGTTTTACCACCTTGTAAGAAATATAACACAACATGCATACGGGGACCCCACCAAAAGTTGATATCAGGTCTAGACCACAAAGACTTCAATTCTGGATACTTTTTCATTTCTTCAACATCAATCAATGCTCGGTATGCTAAATCTCCGGTATCGTAGGCTAAATCTTCACGTCCCAAGATTAATGAACGAAGGCGCGATTTGACACCATCATATCCTACAATAACATCTCCGGTAAACATTCTCCCATCAGAAGTGGTCACTATAGATCCTTCGAAATCAACATCTTCAACTCTTGCCCCCAAATAAATTTCAACACCAACTTCTTTAGCTCGGTTAACAAGTGCTTTGTGGTAGTCGGCACGATGAACATGTAAATAATGACCCTGATATTTATTGAGGGTGTAGGGAACCAAGTTCTGTTGGGAAAGCAAATCCCCATTATCCCATCGGCGAATATTTATATCATGGGGGAAAATAGCATCGGCTTCAACCTCGGATAATACTCCCATAGAATTCAATACCTTTATTGAAGGAGGGGGGATTTGAATACCTGCACCAACTTCCCCTAGTTCTGATGCCGCTTCAAGAAGAAGGACACGGTGGCCAGCTAACCTAAGACCAATTGCGGCAGAAACACCTCCTAATCCGGCACCAACTATTATGAAAGTGAGTGATATTGGAGATTTTGCTATATTGTGTTTCGGAATCGACATATTCTATTTAATGTGTATAACCAATATAAATTGGATAGTAATAGGTATTACCAGCTTTGGGGAGTTTGTTGATCTTTATTTATATCTTTATTTTCATTGTTTCTATTTCAATATTCTTCCATTTATGTGTGGAGTGTGGGGAGGCTTTCACGATCAAATGATAAATTGGAGAAGAATAATTAAGTCCGGAAAAGGTCTTAGCCATGGTTGATTTACGGAATTTTGTTTACCCGCTCGGAAATAAATTCTTGCTATTTCCGCTTACTACTTTTTAAGGTTTTAACTATGTAAGAATACCAAGAATAGTGGCGAAGGGGGATCGGGGATTGGGGATTGGGGATTCGGGGGTGTTTAGCGTGTTCTGAGAGGGTTTATAGAATGTTATAATCTGGGTAATCTATTCCTATTTTCACTTCCCCCCACCCAAATTCCCAGAAATATTTACTGGAACGGATAGTTGTTCCGATAGAGTCAATCAGTACAATGAAAAACGTCAGAACACTCTTAAAATAGATCGCCCATGCAAATCATAAAACTTTACTTGTCGACTAGATTCACATATCGACTAGATGGTAAGTTTCGGCTGGTCAATACATAAGCGACCGGCACATCTACAAAATCGTTCAATTCACAAAACAACCAGAACAAATATAAAACATTGTCTACTTATAAATACTATACACTAATTATTTTTTTGTTTTTGATTAAATATATCGATTCAACATATCGTAATCAGGCTGGATTGAATCCACACTTTCAACAAATTGAGGCATTCCTGTTTCAATAGATTTCATAACTGCTTCAATACAAAGTAATGCTCTTAATGCGTCTTCTCCAGTACATTTAACCTCGGTTTCTCGTCCCGTGATTAAATTTACAAAATGGTCCAATTGTAAGTCAAATGGTTTAGGTTTCTTCCCCATTAACATATGATGAATAGGTGCAACTTTATAGTCGGGTGAGGGGAAAGGTGTCAACATGTTTCCTCCTTGTTGCATCATTTCATCCACTGACTTTTCGTGATTCATTTTTAATTGTTCACATTGGATTTCTTTTAACCAAGTTCTTCTATCATCATTATTGTTCTTCATATTGTTATCAATCACCAGTTCGTCGACCATGTCAATATCACAGTCATCATCCATGTTTGAATCATTTGAATGGTGGTTCTGGTGATATAGTTTTAAATCTGGAACGCTGATTGTTCCATGTGATCCAAATATACGATAAAATCCAGCAACTTCATTGTTAAATGGAATAGTGGGGTTTTCACCCGTACCTACTTCAAACAGAAATGGTGAAGTAACATTATCAGAACATACAAACGTACCACAACAACCATTAGCAAATTTTAAAGTTAATACTGCCCCTTCATCAACTAATTCTTGATCTGAGTTTGGCTCGTCATCAAATCTATCAGACCTTTGCTTACTCAATAACTCGGCATATACTTTCTCAATGGGTCCAAGCAAGTATTGTAACAAATCCAAATCATGAATCAAATTAATTAACAAAGTTCCCCCTCCCTTTTCTATGGTTGATCTCCAAGGTTTCTCCCTAAAGTATGATGGTGGTTTACAAATTGTCCAAGTTCCTTGAACAGCTACGAGTTTACCCACTCTAGGCAAGTTCTCTTTGGTTGTGATTATATAAGGGTTAAATCTGCGATGGTGTCCCACAAGAAGGGTAACTTGTTTGTACTCACAATAACTAATTAAAGTTTTACAATCAGTGGCGTTTGAAGCCAATGGCTTCTCTACCAAAATATGAATGCCCTTATCTGCCAAATCCAATGACATTTGCAAGTGGGTGTGATTTGGTGTAGCAATTATAGCCGCATGAGGTAATGGCTTATCAAATGTTATACAGTAGTTGAACAATTCCTCCAAGGTTTTGAATAATAAACAGTTGAATTTGGCTGCAACCAGGGGACCTTTGGCTGAATGATCAACTATTGCCATTAATTTACAATCCGATCTGGCATGAACATGTTCTGCATGACGTGGACCAATTAATCCGGCCCCAATAACAATAAAGGTTAGAACAGATCTTTGTTCAAAGGTTTGGGAATTTTGTAAACTAGAAGTATTTCCAGTACTTTCAAGAAACAGAGTCACATCATTAAATATGTCGTTAGATCCCATTATATGTCAATAGTAAATATTAACTAAAGAGAAAATATATATAGGGTTGTTTTTCTAAAAGGAAATCTGATGAAATTTATAAACACCACATCCTGCCCGGGCTTTCCCAAAAGGGGAAATGTTAAACTACTACCAAACTGAAATCAATCCTCTTGTAAATTTCGAATGGCAAAAAAAAATAAGGAGTAAGCAATACGCGATCCATCTTTGTTTATGTGTGTATGCTTGGGTTATTTTATATGCAGGGGATGATGCTTCTCTTATCTTTAACCAAAACTTTTGCATGTTTTGCATTTTTTTTCTTATCTTAAAGTTTACTGTGTTGATATTTTTTAACACACGTTCTTAGATTAACTACCACATAATTGTAAGACGTGGTCAAAGTTGTTGTTATTATTAAGTCATATATATACCAACTGTTATAACAAGTTGAGTTTAAGACATTACAGATTTGATAAAAGGAGGAATATAGTTAAAAGCTAGCCAAAGCCAAGACTTAGCCTCCTTTTCTCTTATCTCTGAAATAATAATGCGTACAGTTTTTTTTTCTTTATCTCCATTGTGCTTTGGAACAATAAAAGCTGCCAGATCAAACTTTTCCAAAGTGATTTTGAGCTCTTTCTCTTTGTAGTTTAAATTAGTTATTGTTTCAGAAGTTAGACTGTAGGTCTTCGAATGATGTCACTGTAACGGTTTCACATATTGGTTCATATGTATCTAGATTCAAGTATAAAGGAAAAAGATTCCTCATATTGAGCTCTTCATTGACGACATTTTGCATATGTGGTAGATAATTGAATATAGACCTTCAAATCTAGTATTTTCATTTGCTAATAAAAGATACTGATGTTTTGGCCCTTGAACAACATAGTATATCGGATGTTTGTTTACTGAAGAAACCTTCCGTGTCATGTGACCCCCGCAGTTGCAAATCCGGATGCAAACTTTTGATCTACACTTTTTTTAATTTACCAATGAGCGCTTAATTTTTTGAACTTTCTCTTCTGTTCCTTACATTTAATTGCCCAATTATTTGAAGTATTAAAATGTTATATGATCATTCAAACAATTTGAATGAACACTCCACCAGTGTCAATGCACCTAAACCAACTGGTAGTTTGCTTACTGTTAATCCAAGAAATGGTACAAACAAATTCAATTGTAAGGAAAATATTCTGTGGATTAAGGATAGGTTAACAAGAGGTTCAAGAGAAAGAGAAGTCTCGAAAGTTTTGTCACTTTACCGTAGATATCTTAATGGTTATATTACCCGTGAAGAATATCTTTCTAGTGGTGGTGATGCCTCTCTTCTTGAAGAACATCAACCAATTGTTTATGGATCTACTGCTATCAGTGTTACTACTCCTGATTTTGAAACTACTCCTGTCATTCCTACTACTGATTCAAATCCTATTAATTCAAATTTTGTTGTTGAATATGTCCAAAGTGACCCTCCTGAACCTGAACTTCAGAAAAGAAGATTTCCAGAAATAATTCAAAATCTATGTTATTATTGTTTTTTTACTTTTGAAGAGTATATTGAAGAAGAACCAAATGCTTATGAAACTGATGCAGTTGCTGCTCCTGGTTCTAACCTTGTTAATTCTGATCATCCTGTTAATCCAAATTTTGTTTCCATTCATCAATCAGTTGAAGAAAATCTTGGGTATCAGAGACAGGGAAAATTCAGGGAACGATTTAGAAGTAGGTTTTCGCGGTTTAACCAAGTTTCTGGTTCCCCTAATGTTGAAAATTCCTTGGAAGTTGAAAAAGGTGTTGGCCCAGTTCAAAATAATATTAGGTTCTCAACTTGTGATGATGTTGAAAATGGTGTTGGATCATTTCAAAATAATGTTAGAAGTTGTGAAGATGTTGGAGCGTTCACTACCCAGAATTATGGCCCAATTCTCAAACAAAATACAAACCCTAGATTGAATGAGAAATAGCCAAAATAATGGGAAGATTCAACCCCTGAAGAACAGTTAGCCCATTATTTAAGACTTAAAGAATGCCTTAATTATTGGAAAAATCTGGTTGAAGAGAAAAAAAAGGAAAAGGATAAAATCAAACGGGGTGGAACAATTTAATATGAACCCTTCGTGTTTTGGTCTGATTTTATTTAGTTGAAAAAGTAATTAGAAGGAAAGTGATTCATTCCTTATCAAATCCCATTAATTGATTAATCTACAATTTAAAATAATAATAATTATTATTAGTACTTTTTTCAACGCATATTTGGTCTCGGTCTTGTCTTCATTTGGTTTTGGGTTTTCATCTTGCATTTTGGATTAAATCGTTATTAATTTAAAGAACTAAAAAAGAACAAGTTGGGGTTTTCTCTCTTGATTATATAATATTTCTACTAATTTAACATTGTTTTTTCTCTCAAGTTTCAGCAAATCTCTAGATGTTACTCCAAGTATTAAAGTAAACTGTTACTAAACCCGATTGACTAGCCATGCGATTTAGTTTGTTGCAACATATCGGTGCTGCAAAAAAAATACAAAAACAAATAGAACTCCGAGTACACCAATATCAGGACCCATCAACAAATGCGGATAATCCTCCATGTCAATAGATCACCTCCCATATACCCCTGCTAACCACTGGTTGTTCTTGTTCAGTGCTGCCAGGGTCAAGACAAGAATATATGCTATTTTGGTTTGGTTAGTTACCATATCTCTTATCCTTTTACTTCTCTCTGCGTGCCAGGCAAGTGATGACGTCACGAGCTAGATTTTTGATTTCATGCTATCCCGGTCAAACAAATTTTCACATAGGTGATCAATAACTCCCCAGCCGTATCCATTTGCAAATCGACGTCTCACAACAATATTATTGTGGGCATCTGGAGGAAGGTTCACCAATACTTTCCTCCAGTTTAAATTCTCACCATGGAATTTATTTGCAATAATTACTTGTTTTCTTTGTTTCCATTTCCCATGGTATTTGAAAAAAGCATTGAAAGACGACGACGAATTATCAGAATCTTGTTTTGGGATATTGTCAAAGTGATAGTATTTGTCATGGAAAATCACATGGTGTCGCAGTTGAGGGTTGATTATAAAGTTTGTTGTAGGCACTGGACATATCAATGCATTAATCGCTGAAGCAATTGCTGAAGCCTTTGGAGGCACAACAATGGTTTTCTCTTGAAAGTTATTTTCATCGTCATTTTCTTCATCAGTGGTGGTGGAGCTTGTTTTTCCTTCTTTTTGCAGCAAATTATCATTATCTGGTAGAACTTCTTCGAACAAATTATAATCAGTTCCTTTAGCGGTGAATCGCATATATTTTTTCTGTCTTTTGGTTAGCTTGTTGTTATTTGAGTTTGAATTCAATAATTGTTGATACAATTCTTGAGCAGCAGTGATTGGTTGTTTAGCAAGTTGCCATATTTCAGCTTGGTCTTTACTATGTATCAGTTCTTGCGACTTTTTTTCATCTTCAGCTACATCATATTCAGGCACTTCCAGGACATTCTTTCTTGATAAATTGGTTTCAATTGGATGTTTAGGATCTTCCAATTCAGGATGGTCGTCAACATGCTTAGTTTTCTTCAATTCCGATACATCACCTAATGCCTCATAGTCCAAATACAACAAAGCTGATGTTCTTAATGGGACAATTCCATCGTTAATTGCATTTGCATATAATGTTAAGGATTTAAATTTGGTTAAAAATTGTTGTAATGGATTGTCAGGTAAAGTTTCCAATATTGGTTTAAATGTTTTTCTCTTTTCTT
The DNA here is from genome assembly GCA_003676035.1 of Spathaspora sp. JA1. Lineage (NCBI taxonomy): Eukaryota > Fungi > Ascomycota > Pichiomycetes > Serinales > Debaryomycetaceae > Spathaspora > Spathaspora sp. JA1. The sequence goes on along the minus strand of NSGQ01000063.1, from coordinate 27,958 downwards.
CAGTCATATATAAATCTGCAAACGTTGGTATTCGTTTCAGTAGAGCCAAATCACGTCCAGTTTTCCCAAGAGTACCAATATCTAATACCCATGATATTAAAAAACTCAATTCATTTAATATTCCCAACAATGGACTAGCCATAGTAATCAAATTTTGTGGTTGTATATTCAATTTCTCAAAATAATCACCACCTTTATATTGAAGAATATACTTTATGGCATACAACTGAACCGGTCCCCCTAAAGAGTGGGCAATAAATGATATTTTATCAATTATATAAGGTGAGGTCTCAATCAAGGAAATTATATATGTTGCAACATTACTACCTAAAGTTTTGATACCTCTTTCGGTAAGCCCGGCGTTATATTGGTACCCTCGTACTAAGATATTTTCTTGCACTTTTGATTCTAAAGTATCCTTTAAGTAAAGCATATCGGCAGTGAGATTGGAGAAAATCCCATGAGTGACAATAATCAAATGAATTGGTTTCAGGGGATCCTTTGGTTCATTGTTCCACATTTCTTCTGCTGTCTGTTTGACTACTTTCACTTGAGGGTTATAAATCTGATGATTAATCACCTGTCGATTAAATTCTTCAACTTTTTCATCAATCTCGGGACTTAATGGAGAGCTCAAGTTGTTCAAAGTTTGACTTATTTTGTTTCGTGATAATCTAGTCATTAATTCTAAATCGTCACCAATCATAAGGTCATACAAAATGGTAGCCTTTCTTGACACTACAATCTGTGATATTATATCAATCTCCCACTGAAATTTGTCTCCCTCTTGTTCCGATGACGAAACTAGTGAATTCTTGTTCAATAGTAAAGTAGCATTGAACGATTGATTGGGTTTGATTTGATTATCAAACAAAACTTCAGTGTTTTCACGAACATCGTCGGGGTTAAACTGTTTATGGGGGTTGTAATTATATGGAATTACATGACAATATAGTATGAATGGACCATTCAATAAATGAATTGCTCGGATGCTTGATTTCTCGATATTCTTTAATCGAAGATAAACTTTAGTTGTAGAAGGATCTTGTCGTGTATAGGTTAAAGTATATCTGTTTACCCCACCTATACGTAAGTTATCTCGGTCGCGATACCATGGAAGCATATTTACCGAATAGTATATCTCTACACTTGGGGTAAAAAAAAAGCGGATAGAGGAATTATGATCCAAATATACTCACAAGATCTTTTTTTTTCAGTGAGGGGGAATATGTTGCATTACTACTTGTAACCTATTTATTCAAGCTTTATCTTTGAGTACTTTTCTCTTATAGCGTCGAAAACTCCAAACAAACCAAACTTTCTAAGTAAGGCAAGCTCAACGATAAATCTGGGGACAAAATACATGAGATGACCTAAGAAATAAGCCATACGTCCACGGTAAATATTTAATTTACCTCCTAATTTAGCTGATTCAAAATCATCTACAACACCTTTGGCATATACTTCGGGAAGAATTGGGTTATTTTTCTTAGCCATTTGTCTTCTTTGATCAAAAGCTTCCTTGATACCTGGGACATTGTAAAGAGAAGTTGTAGGTAAGTCACGTTTATCCTCAATGTTAGTTTTCACTCCACCAGTAACAATATTTATAACCTTAACATCGAACGGAGTCATATCAACTCTCAAAGTTGCTGCATATTGATGAATGGCGGCTTTTGAAGAGGAATAAATCGCGGAAAATGGGAATGGAACACATCCACTTACAGATCCGGTGAATCCAATGACTCCCTTGGCATTAATCACCAATGGAGCAAGTTCACGAACTACTCTAATGCACCCAAATACGTTAACTTCAAAGCATTGTTGTACTTGTTCATCGGTAACATCAATTGATGGGAAAGTACACGATTGACCAGCATTGTTATATAAAAAGTCCAAATAATCATCGCCAGTTTGCTCTTGAATGTACTTCTTGGCATTTTTAACTGATTGTAAATCACTTACATCCAATTGGAATATTTCAACACCATATTCATCCTTCAATACTTGCATTGGTTCTAATCTTCTTGCCCCTGCAAAGACCTTATGTCCTCGTTTGGCAAACTCAATTGCGGTGGCAAGTCCAATTCCTGAGGAAGCACCAGTGACTAAAGCAACTTTTTGACGTTCTGTCATTAGTAATTATAAGTATCTAATAGTGTATACGTATACAACAAAAGAGTATGTGTAGAACAAAAATGAAGATTTGGTTTTGACAATGTGATTATAAAGATAAACGCCCCCAGAAAAAAAAAGATTAGCTAAGCATTTCTTTGAATGAATTCCAAATAATGGAAAACTGAGGGGTAACAAGAAGCAGCATAAAAACATTGAACTTATTATATGATGAAATAAAATTCACAGGCCTCTCTAGATTGGTATAACCCGAGGAATTAGCTAGAAGTTGCTCGCAAGATGGAATATTGGGATTCGAATTATCTTCAGTTGGACGTGATTAGCTTCTTCATTCTACCACCCACGGTGCCCAGAAATACACTGGATTTAACTAATATGTAACATGTTGTAATCGCCTAAATCGTTCACGTTGGTCTGCTGTTATCGACACACAAGGATGTTTTGAAAATCGGGCCGGGAATTCTGAGAAGCACAACACAACGTCTAGACTGAATCGGGATCTCCGATGTGGAAATATATGAAATATATAACGGAAACAAGCAACGCTAGATCACTGATATTGCTACTGTTTGGGTCCTATATCAATCATCCTATAATTTTATTATCAGAAAACTATAAACATGAATATTACTTAAATTACTTATATACAAGGTAAGTGGATCATCACATTTACTTTTTAAACTCTTCTTCAAGTATATCTTGATCAAAATAATGCATAAATTTCACAGGTTTCTTTTGATCTGGTCTATCAACATGCAATACGGGAACATCATAGCAATATTTATCAAACCAATCTTGATTCTCCGGTTTCATAATATCTACTATATTCAATTTAATCTTCACATCACTGACATCGGGAGAATCTACTGCCTTTCGAAGAATTTCTCTGGCATTGGTACATAACATACATCTTTCTTTTGTAAAAAATGTAAGCGATACTTGTGAATTTACCAAACTTCGAGATAAGTATCTCTTCGATATATTTATAAACTGATTTGGAACCCTCATATGTACAAGCTACCAGTAGAAATCAGATATACCGAGAGTTTTTCGCACGACATTTTTTTCATGTTTTTCACGCACCATAAAAAAAATCGAAAAATCACAATTACCAGAAACAAATCAGCATTAGAACTACAACAAATAACCAATCCTAGTGAATGTAATGTCAAAAAAAGGTGTAAAAAAGACTGATTTCGCCCAGGATCGAACTGGGGACGTTCTGCGTGTTAAGCAGATGCCATAACCAACTAGACCACGAAACCAGTGGTAAAACACCAGAGGTTGATTCCGCCCAGGATCGAACTGGGGACGTTCTGCGTGTTAAGCAGATGCCATAACCAACTAGACCACGGAACCGGTTTCTGTTGGCGGTATTTTTCGATGGTTCAAGCAATTGTATCTTTTTTCAGTCACGTGCAACTCATAGTCGGATTTACCGACAATACCCTCGTAAGTGCGTTGTCACGTGAAATAAGTAGTGAGTTCATGGCAATATTTTGCAAATCTAGCATGTTTCTACTTGATCATTAGTATATATTATCGGGAGATGATTCTAGAAGTCATTCTAAGGTTTTTGAGCTTTGTTGTTTACTTGGAATATAAATCTACATCAATGTGGTACATTATGTGTAAAGTGTTTCTTTGAAATTTATGCAAAATAATTGGAAAATTACAATTTGGTTAGTTACTTAATAACCTGACAGAAAATCTTTATCTAAATAGTTTACTAGAGCAATACGATATGAAGAAGTAAAACATATAAAGTTATGTATCCAAAAATAAGAATTGTATCTAATATTTCCCCTGACAGAAGATCAGTCGTAGTATTAGAATAATCCTTAAAGACCTGGTCAATTTTGCAAGCTCAAAGTGGTAATCAATTAACAAGGCGAATTTTGAACTTGCTTATTTTGGTACGTTTACCAAATCAAAGACAATTGCTTAGTCATCAAATTTACTAATTATTTTATAATAGCAATGTATCGGCTGATTTTTGAAATTCTGCGGGGGCTGCTACACAAGGCTGAAAAATATTGATAAGAGACGATAGTGAGTCCATCAGTATATGCCACCCCCGCAATTCGTATGCTAGAAGCAACTCGCAAGTTATTATTTTTGCGTGATTAGTAGGGATCTCAAAAACTCATTGTTCCTTTGTTCGAATATAAGTTAGTCAAAATATTAAAACTGAGGAATAGCCGGAATGGTGTTACTATCATTTGTACGGGTAACTCCTTAACAGTGAATACCACGGATGGACTTGCATTTACAATCTTCTTCTGGTCATTGCTGATTTATTGTGTCGCTTGTTCCGAAGTAGCCTTTTCATCATAGGATATCTGGTTCTAACTTGTTCGAACCCCGAAGCTCGGAGGTGAAATAATAATTCTGTTGGTTTAAAAAAATATTTCCTGAAAGATAAAGAGAAAACGGACAAGACTTTTCCAGTTCATGTCAGAAGATCGGTGAACTGGCCAATCCTTGGAATGAGCCCTGCGATGCTTCTTGAGAGGTCACGAAGAGCCAAGAGACCTATAACTTCTTTAATGACAAACTTTGAAAAAGAATACTGCAGCAGCCATGTTTTATTATTTTTTGTTGAAACCCTCTCAAGTTTTGTGGGGAAAGTAAGCTTATCTTTATGCAAGAAGGAACTGCTGATGTAATCAGAGTTTCCTTAGATGTGTTATTAGATTTGTGTTTTCTATGGGCAGTTATTGTCCCACTTCCTAAAAGAAAAGAACAGAGGGGCCCTTCCTTTGTAATACCGATGCAAAAAAATTTTCTTGAAAAAAAAAAAAAAAAGGAAAAATTATTATTTTTCATAATTTCATTCGGCTCTTTTTCTTCTTTAACGTTGTCGAGGCAAAACACGCCAGCCGCAGATCAAAGCTGGAACTAGGAAAAATAACACACATATTTCTTACAGCTCCCAAATAGATAAGTTGATCCGCATCATCTTGAAATACAAGGAATAACATTAAAGTTTACAGTTGCCAAGATCGGTTATTTTGACGTTTTATAATAAACCTTAAATCTGGGAAACCGTCACATCATTAAAAAAAAAAGAAAAAGCAAGGAAAAAATAAAAATAAAGCCGACGCAACCAAGGTCCGAAATTTCCACTTTTTTGGATTAAAGCTTTGAGCTTCACCCGCTTCATTCTCTTTCAAAGTACAAAAAAACATGGCACATTGTTCAGATTTAATTGTTTGTTTGAAATTTAAAAAAATGAACAATATTCTCCTTAATAAAGCGCTGTCCCGTGTTGTTTTCATTTTTTTTTTTGCTAAGGCCCAGAATATGAAGAGGGACCCTTTGCCGCAATGGTTAAGTATACTAGGAACTGCAAATAGCTCCTCGACATCGATACCTCTACTTCTTTTCTTTTTACTCCGGGACCGAAAGGAGATAGTTAGATTCGTTGCCACACAGAGCTGCAACAAGCTCCGAGTTTCAAAATAATCGGAGTCGTTTCGGAGTGGGAGAATATTAGGTTGATGAACTGGTAAATTAGCCCCACTTCTAAAAAATATCTTTTTTTATTTTTTATTTCTTTTAATGTAGAAATTTCTCTTGAGAGCAGAAACAATTTTTGCTTCCATATATAAATACCCCAAGGCATCCATCCCCAGGTTTATTTATACAGCTAGCTTTTGTAAATCGAAGATAGTATTCCCTTAGCTTGTTCTTCGCTTTTTATATTTTAGGTTCTTATCTTGTTCCAGAATCCACAACCAAGTAAACATATATTACAAAATGGCTTCAACATCTTCGCAAAAATCAGTTGGCAGTTCTTTAGAAGAACATGCTCCCTTAGGTACAATTCAAATCTCTGGTGAAGGAGGTGAATTTGTTATTATTAATAAACATAAATATTACAGACATGATTTGATGGCTGCCTTTGGTGGTAACTTAAACCCTGGTGCTTCTCCATACCCAACCATTAATATTAACCCTGCTCCCCTCGGGTTATGTGGATTTGCTTTAACTACATTTGTATTATCTTTATATAATGCCCAAGCTATGGGTATCATGATTCCAAATGTTGTTGTTTCCCTTGCTTGTTTCTACGGAGGTGCTGCACAATTCTTGGCAGGTTGTTTTGAATTCGTTACTGGTAACACATTTGGTTTCACTGCTTTGACTTCATATGGTGCCTTTTGGTTAAGTTATGCTGCTATTTTCATAGAAAGCTTTGGTATTCTTGGAGGATATGCAGACCATGAAGATCAAATCCCAAATGCAGTTGGATTCTTTTTGATGGGATGGGCAATCTTTACCATGATGTTGTGGGTGAACACTTTTAAGGCTACCGTTCCATTCTCAGCTTTATTCTTCTTTTTATTTGTTACATTTTTATTGTTGGCAGGAGGAGAATTCAGTGGACATGTTAACGTCAGCCGTGCTGGTGGTGTTTTTGGTGTTATCACTGCATTTATCGCTTGGTGGAATGCTTACGCCGGTGTAGCCACTCCTCAAAACACATATTTGCAACCTCTTTACATTCCAATGCCAGGAAACCAATTAAAGAAGGATTAAACTTCTTGATTTATTTATTTTATTTATTTTTAATAGTTTAATTTTAATGGAACAATAATGTTTATATAATCTCGCCAAATGAAGTGTATTATATTTACTTAGATATTGTATTGTTTTGTGTGTCTTGTTTCCTATAGATACACATATGCCATTCCTTGCTGGGCCTTGTAGGCTGTTTGACTGTTTTCATATTTAACGTTTTTCTTTTGGTTGTAAATTCAATTTGAAAATCTGCGACAGACAAAAACTAATTACTAATAAGAAACAATTAGTAATAACAATGAAGCTTCTAAAGACAATTATATTTGCCAGTTTATGGCTTTCTTCGGTATCTATGGGATACTCTTCATCTAGCTTGATCCAAGTATCTGATAAAGACTTTAAACAAGTTGTTATAGACTCAGGAAAATTCACTTTTGTTGATTTCTACGCTGATTGGTGCCGTCATTGCAAGAAATTAGCACCCACAATTGAACAATTAGCTGACTTATTCAAAGATTATCCCCAAGTTCAAATTGCTAAAATAAATGGGGATGGTGATGGGAAGAAAATGGGTAGGAAATACGTTTATCAGGGGTATCCTACACTAAAGTTTTTCCTGGGTAATAAAGAACCAGTTGAATTTGATGGAAGTAGAGACTTGGAAAGTCTTTCCAATTTCATCCAACAATTGAGTGGGATTAGGCTTGGTAATACAGATAATAAAGGTGAACAACCCGAACAACCAGAGGTTGAAAATAAACTCGTCAAGCTTACTCCTGAAACGTTTGACGAAACTATTAGCTCCTCTCCTTATGCTATCGTTCTGATCGGGGCCACATGGTGTCGCCATTGCAAAGAATTGAAACCAAATCTTGAAAATTTGGCCAACACCGTGTTTGAAAGAGATAGCTCCACATTATTAGTTGGATATTTACAAATTGACGACCATGAAAATGAAGCCATTAGCGCAAGGTATGGAGTAGAAACACTTCCAACGCTTTTGTTTTTCAAAAATGGGGACTTGCTGAATCCTCAAGTTTATAGAGGTGATAGAACATTTGCATCTTTGCTTGAGCAATTAAATGGATTTACTGGTTTATCCCGAGATTCTGAAGGCAACTTAACTCCGGATGCTGGAGTGTTGCCAGATATAAGCAAATTAATAAAGACAACCAGACATTCTGGTTCCCTATGGAGTGTTTTGGAAAAATTGGACATTGTTGATGGCGATAGGGACACAAAGAGATATTATGAAAAGTTGATAAATAGCATGTTGAAGGGTGAAGACAAATTTTTTCAAGTCGAGTTGAATAGAATTGACGATATTTTAAATAAAGAGGTGGCAAAATTGGATTCAGTTACTATTGATTCATTAAACAGGAGATCCAACATACTTAATCTGATCTTATAGTTTTTCTGGAATTTGCTTTGTACATTAGGGATATTTTTCTATAAATCTAGCATTTACAATCTATGTAATTTCTTTTTCACCATTCAATGGGATCATACTTTTGTACAATTCTTACTTTATCAGGCCAAACCTTCCCTCCTGCTACAATACACTCGTCAATAATTGGTTTCACATTGTTTGGTTTACACAAACCCAACCAAATATTCTTCCCTTCAGATTTAAGATAAATAATAACATTTGCAGCGAACTTGTGCCCACCTATGTGGTTAACAAAAGCCACTTGAACACCACCTGGATTAGAATCACCAAAGTCACGATAGAGCCCCAATTCTCGGAGATATAAATCCATTTCTTTCTTCATAATTGGTGCAGTTACTCCACATCTCTTATCTCTGGTTCTATGAGAACATAAGAATACATAAGCCTTTGAAGGATCAACTTGAACTTTAGGAATTAAATTGATTATTTCGGAAATTGGTTGCTTATCTACCAAGAGTTCAATTAATTTATTCAACGTAGAATCAACCTCATCGATAGTAATTCCCTTTACCCATATAAAATATGGCAATAAAAGTATATCACCTTTCTTTCCTTGCATATATTCATCATCAATTAGCAACTCATCAGAACCTAAAGATGAACAGTTCACTCTCACAGTACCCAAACTAGCCTTTTTTTTATTTGTGGAGTTATCAGCCCAATGGGAAATCTTGTTCAGAAGAGTACCTTTAACACCAGTGGCGTCATGAGGCCAATCCAGCTTACCAGTAGAAACAAGAATTTGCAATCCATATGGCTTTGTACTTTTCCATAAGGGAGATTCATCAAATTTAAGGGAACTAGGGAATTTTTGAGTGCAGTCATCACAGGTGGCTGGACATTCACTTATTTTGAAACCCTCTTGTTTGATTTCCTCTGCTGGATCAGATTTATGCCAAATAAGCTTATTTAAAATAGTCATCGAACTATGTTGTATTGAACCAAAATAAAAAAACACCACTTATTTAAACAAACTCAAGTTTATAGGAAAAATAACAGCTTTAAAAACTATTTTATTGCAAACAACTATTAGATCAGATAAATAAAAAAAACAGTGATTGGGTGAAAAATACGAAACCTATCATAATTATAGATCAGGTGTTTAATCATTGCTCAACTTGAAGATTTCTTTTTTTATTTGTGTACTTTTGCGGAAAAAGGAAAAGTGCGGAACTCGATCCGAAAAACGATGAGAAGCTGTTGCATTAGTAATACTATGTTGTCTTTGCCGCAGCCAAATTTCATCTTTACTTTGATAAATGTAAATATTACTAAATCAAGACCCTGCTTATGATTTAAAATTATGCAAAGCGAGTATTTAGCACTGAAATAGAGGGAAGTTTATTATGTTCTCGGAGATTACTGTTTTAAAATCCGAAAATTATCTAAAGAATCTTTGGGTGATTTATTTTTTCCAAGCAATTAGTAAACTGTGGCAAATTATAAAGTGGAATCGAGTTTTCTGTGGGACACACAGCAGCTCGTTCTCTATCAAACAAGGTCAAAAAAAACCCCAATAAGTTGAAAAGATTAGTCAAGCAACTTGATATTTTGAAACTAGGATTTTCCACTGATATTTTTAGTTGAAAAGAGGCTTTAATTTGCATGACTACAGCGATATTATATTTAATAAACTCTTCAAAGACGCAGTATTCACTTCTGAATATACCCCTGAAGAGTAGTTAGAAAAGATATTTCCCTCGCAGAATCTTGAAAGACTTCCTTATTTGGTAAAACATTGATTTAAATCAAACAGATATCATAGTTGTAGTTAATCAACAACTATATAAGTCTCCTAAATCAAGGCACTTTGAAACATTACTATTATCAGAGTAAGAGTTCCATTTGATGAACAGAATAGAAATAATTTGAACTCGATCCTTCGAACTTTAATCAATTGACTTTTTTAGCAACCCGTGGCAAAAAAATATTTTTTTGCAAGAAATGTTGACTTCTTCGACTTTGTGCCAGCTTTGAAATAGTTATAGTGAGTCTTTTTGGTGGATATTTCTATGTGAATACGATCAAGTTAGAGAAACACAAGATTTTATCCTTAAAAGGGTTCAGTAAAATGTCTAAAACTTATTTATTCCAAAAATTACCAATATTTAAAACCAAAGTGTCGAATAAAATTGTCTATAAATGTCTACATATAAGGGTTAGTTGCTTCAGTAAGGAAATCCCATACTTTATCACAAGCTTCGTCTTGAATAATATCTTTTCTTGCATGACTTTGGGTTCCGAAAGAAATACTATGAGATCCATCTTTGACATCTGGTGAAAAGGCTGCAAACAACTCGGTATATGCACCCATTCTTCTTGGATGCAAAGTTAAACTGTAAATAATCTTTTCCATGAAGGATGCATGCCTTTGTAAATCAGTATCTAAGTAGCCGGGACATAACGAGGAACTAATGATTTGTGAACCAGTGTTATGTTTACGAGTCCAGGTCCTAGCTTGAATAACATTACCGGCTTTACTTTGACCATAAATAGTCATTTGGTCATTCTTGGAAATGTTTTTCAACTTGTCAAAGTTGAGATCCGCCCAATGGAAACCACCCAAAGGAGCTAATTGATGAGCAGTGGAAGCAACCCAAACAATACGTGATTGGCCAGGGGCATTCTTTTTCGAGGTTTCAATAAAAATAGGATCCAAAAGACGTTGGAGAAGGTGAGGACCAACAACGTTTGTACCTAATTGTAACTCATAACCTTGCTTACTTTTAGAACCTACTGGTGGCATCATTACACCCGCATTATGAATAATAAGATCTAGTCTGGATTCTTGGGATAAGAATTTTTGAACAGCAGGCTTTATTGTTTCCAAATCACTCAAATCTACCTTGATGAAATTGATATCTCTATTAGAAACATTATACTCTTTGGCAACTTCTAATTGCATTTGTTTGATTGCTTCAAGTGTTTTTTCTTCACTTCTGGAAAGAATGTATAACTTGGCCTTTGTAGAACCAGCCAAAGATTTCACTGTTTCGTAACCAACACCTGTATTACCACCGGTAACAATAACAACTTTTCCTTCGAGACTAGGATATTTGTCTTCTTTGAAGCTTGGTTTACCTGGCCAAAATCCATGAAGCACTTGCTTCCAATCTTGCCATGTTCTTGATGGGACTACTGGTGCAGACATTATTGCGATAATATTTATATTTTGTTAAACTATTAAGTTGTTGTAATTAGTTGTTCACTGGTTAGTTTTGCATTTGAACTTGAACTTATTCTAAGTTGCTTATATATGGATGCAAAATTTCGGGACGGAGAACAAGCGGTCAATTGCGGCTCACAGTGCGCAACCGCCACCCGTAGGTGAAACTAAGTGGAGCAAAAGAAAAAAGAAAAAAACAAAAAGCAACAGCAACGGAAAAAAGAATTGCACACAAAAGTAATAATAAGCGAGACACATTTCCGAGATAATTTGCGTTCTATATTAATTGTAGGTGAAACTGCAAAAACGTTCCACACAAGGATTTTCCAGAGGACAAACACTTAATTCAAGCATTAATTATTCTTCTAAATAAAATGAACAAAAGAGTTTGATAGTACCTCTAGGAAATGATGGCTAGTTTGGATAACTCTAACGTTTAGGATACTATAGAATAAACTTTTCTCAGGAGTCAGATGGACATTTAGTTATTTTGCAACATTCTTTTTTATTTCATTGGCTGTATTAGGTAGGATAGCCATTTAAATCTTAACCCTGGACATTGTATGCAACTCATGGCAGAAGAAGCTACGAATTTTGAATTCTATTTTCATAGTTATACCCCTTGCCCAAGAAAGTTACATATACTGAGAAGCGTGCAGCTCGTTGTTGAAAGCGTAGTATATACAAGAGATGTTAATTTGGAAATCTTAGTCTGTGACTATGCAGTAAAGCTGATGTTTTAGGACATACTTACCCTTTAAACTTCATACAATGAGGTTATAGTGAAATCAGGGGATGACAATGCCCTCGGAATACCTTAGAAAATCCGAGAAAAAGAAGAACCAGAAGATTATCTCAGAGGTTAATTAAATCAATTGTTCGATAAGAAAGCTTCCTAAATCTGAGCGTAGGACCTTATATTTGTTAAAATAGTAACGTCTGAACAAGATTTGGGAAGATGTTCCCAGATGCTCATCGATCGGAGAAAATGAAGCACACTAAAGCTCAGAACTGAGTGACTTCATGAAGTGAATGGCATAGTAAAATGTTTAAACTGGTTTATTCAAAACTGTCAATGGTTAAGCCAAAAACGTCAATACAAAACTAATATTAATGTCTACATATAGGGATCGGTAGCTTCAGTAAAGAAATTCCAAGCTTTATCACAAGCTTCATCTTCAATAATATCTTTTCTTGCATAGCTTGGGACTCCGAAAGAAATACTATGAGATCCATCTTTGACATCTGGCGAAAAGGCTGCAAACAACTCGGTATATGCACCCATTCTCCTTGGATGCAAAAGTAATTTTCCAAGAAGAGTTAGCAAGTAGGGTGTATTCCTTTGCAAATCAGTAGATAAGAAACCAGGACAAACCGAGGAACTAATTATTTGTGAGCCAGTGTTATGTTTGCGAGTCCACGTTCTAGCTTGAATAACATTACCAGCCTTACTTTGTCCATATATCATCATTTGTTCATTCATGGAAGGGCTCTTCAACTTTTCGAAATTGAGATCCGCCCAATGGAAACCGCCTAATGGTGCTGATAAGTGAGCCGATGAAGCAACCCAAACAATACGTGATTCGCCAGGGGCATTCTTTTTCGAGGTTTCAATAAAAATAGGATCCAAAAGACGTTGGAGAAGGTGAGGACCAAGAACATTTGTACCTAGCTGCAACTCATAACCTTGTTTACTTTCAGAACCTACTGGTGGAGTCATTACACCAGCATTGTGAATAATAAGGTCTAACCTTGATTCTTGGGATAAGAACTTTTGAACAGCAGGCTTTATTGTTTCTAAATCACTCAAGTCTACCTTAATGAAATTGATATCTCTATTTGGAACATTATACTCTTTGGCAACTTCCAATTGTATTTGTTTGATTGCTGCAAGAGTCTTTTCTTCGCTTCTGGAAAAAATGTATAACTTAGCCTTTGTAGAACCAGCCAAAGATTTCACTGTTTCGTAACCAACACCTGTATTACCACCGGTAACAATAACAACTTTTCCTTCGAGACTAGGATATTTATCTTCTTTGAAGCTTGGTTTACCTGGCCAAAATCCGTGAAACGTTTGTTTCCAGTCTTCACAAGTTCTTGATGGTACCACGGGTGCAGACATTATTATAATTGTATTTACTAAATTGATAGGATGTTGTAATTAGTACTTCAATAGCAGCTTTGTAATTTTGAGCTACTTCTGGTACATTTTTATACTGATGCAAAACGCTGGGCAGCGCCAACCAGCGGATCGCGGCAAGTGGTGTACATCCGCTACCCGTATTATTTTTCGATAACTGAGCAAGCCCCGAAGCGGAACAATGCATTTGCAAAGAAGATTCAAAATTTGGGGATATAGAACTATTCCCACATCTCTAATGTTCAGATCATTTTATGAGTTGCGGGAGTAACGTATGTAGAATTTGTACTAGAATATAATTGTTTTCGAAATAATTAAGTTACAATATTGCATCAAGCTCAAAGAAAAAATACATTACCTAGTATTGACAATCAACTTAAAGCTAAAATAAAGCTCAATTGATACAGACAACAATCACCCCACAGGATCCACCTCCTGAAAGTAGCAACGGAAATAAGTAATGCAAATCAAAAAGCGCAGAAAAGGAACAATAATCGAGACATATTTCCATGGTTTTTTGATAGTGTGCGAAATTTCGGATAAACCCGCAAGTTCTAGCTTAAATCCGATTCTATTCAGTGTAGAGACAATCCGCCGGAATTATTATTTATTTACAGGAATCACTCTAACAATCGAAACAAAAGAAATAGTTTTAGGGTTCGATGATAGTAGAGTACACTAATGATTCGAATCCTAGTGAATACAATTATCGTTCTAGGTAGCAGTGTGTACAAGGTTTTGAAAGGCAACCATTTAAAACATACAGTCAAATTTGGTATGATTGCTCTATCTGTCGTGTGTATTGAAACAAAGCTAGCACGTTGTAACAATTCGAAAAGCAAAACTTAACTCAATTATGCTCCACGAGGGAACCTAATTCAGAAGTATACAAAGTTTGTAATATCAACGTACGTTTGCCGGTTTCATCCTTATTCATAGGTAAAGGCAATAATGGAAAAAAACAGTAAACTCTAAAATGTAAACAACAAATGTTAATTTCTCTTATTTATTGTCTTTTTTGTTTGGTTTAATCGTCTTTTACGAACTAAAGATCGGCAAAGAGCTCACACATGTCATCATTATTTTTGTTAGTAATTTCCCAATTGGGATGCGTTGTCGTGCACCAGGGCAAACTTTACTACTATGCCACAAAAAAAACCGAGCCCACTTAACCAGAAGAATCTGAAGTTGAAAACTATAGAGAATTGATCACTATCAATAGCATGCATACATCTAATATGATGCTATTGAATAGTAAGGCAGACATGAAATTCATGAACCAATTTGATCATAAGGACACACCGCCATATGTGACAATTCCCGCCCGGAAAAGTCTCGACATACCAAGGACTAACTATCATAATGCAACATCTACTTCGTTAAGGAATCCAATCAAAACAGTTCAACTGGAAACCCGGTTAGATTTTGCAAGGAGACATACTACCCCATTTCCTCTTATACATAGCAAGAGTGGACCATCACAGAAAGTGTCCGGAGACGACGACAAGCAGAAACCAGAACCAGAAAAGTTAGAACAAGAAAAGACACAAGAACAACAGGAACAAGAACCACTACTTAATAACATTCAAAATTCAATTTCTAATTCAGGATCGACTGCTTTATCAAGACATTCAATATCCGGCCATCGTCCCATATTGAAACGTAACACAGCTCCTGCATTTAGATCACATCAAGAGCTATCTGTATTAAAAAATGATCGATTAGAAAGAAGAAGAGATTCAATCTTGGTCAAAAGAAACATTATGAAACAAAGAATGGAGGACGAAAAAGAGGTAGTAATTGGAGATAAAATTAGTGAAGGACATGAAAATTATGTATTGGCATATAATATGTTGACTGGTATTCGTGTAGCGGTATCAAGGGTTGCTGGAGTGAGAAGGAAACTTACCGACGAAGACTTCAAGGCAGTGAAAAAGCTCTCATTCGACATATATGGGAGTGAATTAACTCCAAGTTCGAAGTATGATTTTAAACTCAAGGATTATAGTCCAGAGGTATTTCGAGATTTGAGGTTATTATTTGGAGTTGATGCTGCCGATTATTTAATGTCAATAACAGCACAATACATTGTATCCCAACAAAATTCCCCTGGTAAGTCAGGATCTTTTTTTTATTATTCTAGAGATTATCGGTTCATTATCAAAACTATTCATCATGCGGAACATAAACAATTACTAAGAATACTCAAAGATTATCACCAACATGTCAAAGAAAACCCAAATACATTGATTTCACAAATTTATGGGCTTCATAGAATAAAGATGCCTATTAAAGACGGAAGACGTGTTGTACATTTTGTTGTGATGAATAATTTGTTCCCACCACACAGAGATATCCATATAAAATATGATTTAAAAGGGTCTACTCACGGTAGGATAACTAAAATCAATCCAGATGAAACAGATTTGTCTAGTTTCACTCTTAAAGATATGAATTTTATAGAGCGGGATGAAATGATAAAGTTTGGTCCAGCAAAGCGTCAAGTATTTTTCAAGCAATTAGAGTCAGATGTGAATTTTTTGAAGAAAGTTAATGTTATGGATTATTCACTACTTATGGGTATTCATTATGTGAACCAAGGTAATAAACACGATATAAATCTTTCTATTTTTGATCCAAAATCATATGATAAATCTGTCTTGATAAAAACCAATCCTAGAGATATAGAAAGGGAGGATTTACCCAATGATGTGTATCCTGGTAGGTCCAAATATGTATTCTATGGTCATGATGGTGGTATTAGAGCAACCAATGAAGATAATCAGCCACTTTCTGAAATATACTACATGGGAATCATTGATTGTTTAACAGGTTATCGTTCTAAGAAGAAGTTAGAAACTTTCTTTCGTACAATGTGGAATTCTCGATCAATTATATCTGCAGTCCCCCCCAAAGAATATGGCGAAAGATTTATTAGGTTCATAAAGAAGGGTACAGGTCAGGCCAAAAAGAAGCAAAGCTAAATACTGGTAAGGAAGAGTGGGTGTATTGCAAAATATAACATTGTTAATTTCTATAACTAATGTAATTTTGCAAGAAGGGTTAACTAAATGGGGTGGTTGCTTTTATTTTTTATTTATTATACTTCCCACTGGTGGTAAGTTGTATAGAAGCTTATATATGGGTATTATTTATTATTAATGCGTTAGAAAGAAAGATCAGTAAATGGTAAATTTAATCTCGAAAGACAGTTTATGTCTGTACTTTATTGTAGTTTCGTGTTTGTGTTTATAATAAGAACATAGTTCTTTTTGAAGAGAATGAATTCAGGAAAGCATTGCCATGTTCCATAAACAAATTTTAAATTCAATTAAGAAATACGATAACTACAACACGGCTTGATATGATGTTAACCTTACATTTGTTGAAGATATACCTGCCAATAATGACTCGGCTTTCAGTGGGGTCTTTTAGAACACTCGCTCTAAGACAGGAAGTATTCTGTAGCTTCATAGCTACGGACCCACCAAGGAACTCCAACCCCAGAGCCCCACTCTCCCAAGTGGGACCTAAGATCTACAAACTCACATCCCCTATAGACATCGCATAATATCACAGCTGTCTAAGCATACGCTCAAATAGGGAAGTCTTAACCTATACAATCACTAAGCATGCCTCAAACACACAATTGATTTCCTTTTCCACAATTATTTGTCTGGAATATTATACGTAATTCTCGTACTAATAAGTTCTAATTCATTTGATTCTGTGCATCCATTCAAAGACCAAAGAAATCCTTATGAGCAACCTCCGGGGATCTACTTCTGGATCCAAGGATTCTCCTTCCGGGGCTAGTAACTACTCAACGGTCCGAACAATGCAGTTTTAGATGTTGAATGTCAGTAGACTATAAGAAAATAAACACTGATCTCAAGATGATACAAAGTGTACTTTTCTCCAATGAAACCAAATTCAGTATACAAAACAAAATTAATTACTAATGAAACTGATGTCACCTAGTATGTAAACCCACCGGGATTTTATGAATAAAGCCGATTTGGATCTGTGGCAAGTGGTGGATCTAGAGATATTTAAAAATATTCAAGTTGCAGCAGCTAGCATGGTTCATCCTTTGTAATTTATCAATTCACTTTATTACACAGACTTTAGCAGCTAGTTGCTTAAACCTCGTAATTCTTCTTTACACCGGTTTTGTATCAAATATTGTCACATCGGCTTCTTATTGATTTGGTTTAAGTTAAAAATAACAACTTGTGCACTTTGTACTCTCAAAACCTGCATTAATACTAAATATATCCGAACCGATGCATACTAATAAAAATTAATCGAGATATACAATATAGTATTTCCTCGGGAATTCAATAACTAATTTCATTTGAAACTAATATTTACGATTTAATAAAGCAGAGTATTAAATTAAAAAGGTGTTGACTACCAGATATCAAATGAAATGAACAATGATAATTTCATCTACAAAAGCTTGGCTTGAGTGTGAATAACCTCGGTACTCAGCATTTCTACAACAGAGGTAATTCTTTTAATGATGTCATGTACTTGCAATATCAATGTCAAGGCAATCTCCGGGTATAGATCCATGCACAAGCGGAAATCTGGGCATTATTTTCTACTCGACTGGCCTAGATTTGCCTTTCATTTTGTACCAATATTATTTTTTCATTGGTATTCAAGTACTATAACCACAGCAACCATTGATGATATGAAACTAAGCCGCATCGCCAAACATCGTTATTCGAAGAGTTGGAATAGGCTAATAATGAATGGGGAATTTTTACTTTATTCGGTAAGTTATTCTTTAGGTTCTGCGTCTTTTCCTCCCTTACGGCATCGTTTATTTTGAAAAGTAAATGGATACCGATTCGCACTTTATTTTGTTAAAGTGGATTCGAGGAAAAGTAAATGGATGACAATAATACTTTATTTTATAGCGATGGAGAGGAAATGTGGGAAAGTGTAAAGAAGTATTATTTTAAAATGGGGTTTGATGAGTTTTCGTTTATTTTTTTTCTTTTTTCCGGCTCCACGCGGTAAAGACGCCTCAGAATAGCTAGCGGGTCTGCATCGAAATCTGCTTGTTAATGCAGATACGGAAGCACACATGCATATTCCGCGATATGCCGTAGCAATCAAGACAACAATTTCCTAACTAAGTAATTAATTATTGAATCGTGAAATCTACATTAGCGAGACCAATCCAATATAGATTGATCAAAGTATCATTCAATATAAGTTATACATCACCAAAAGAAAAATTATTTCATGTGGCTCCAATTCCAAGTTAAATTATTTTTATAAATTTACTTAAAAAATGCCCGCCAAATTGGATGATTTGATAGAACAAACTTTACCACTAGTTGGCGTTGTCCAGATTACCAAATCAACTGCGTTGACTCATTATTGGTCTTCTTGGAATTTTCGGCAAACAACAAAAAGACAAAAATAGAAATTATTCAAACTTTATTGTAATGTAAACAATTGATTAGCACAATGGGTTGGGCCAAGATTATCTATTGTTGCAATAAATTAAATTAATCAAGAAGTTTCATCTTTTCGCCTATCAGGCTTTTAATGGAAATAATCGATTGAATGTTGTTTAAAAATTTCTTTACTATTTCAGTTTGAGTCGACCTTCACACAGGTGTTAGCTAAAAAATATGCAAAAGAATAATAGACGCCCGATTTTCTTTTTTTTTGTGTGTTCTGGTATTTGAGGGTTATTTTTGCACCAGCCTGCGGGCGAATGTGTGGCTAATTACAAAAAAAAAGCTTGTTGAACCCGTAGGTGAGACCAGGGTCAGAGAAGACAAAAGGATAATGGTTACATGGACTAAATCTTGGAATATCTCATTTTGGAGCTGACGCCATTATATCCTGTTTTGGAGAGATTTTTTGATCCTAGACCCCCTTTTTTTTAGTTTTCTTTAAAAATGAGATCTCGTTTAGGGACTAAAATGAATTTATCAAAAAAAAGGATTGAAAATTTTTTGGATAGAAAATAATCTTCCATCAGACAACTTACTTTATTTTATTAGCATATTTTTTTGGGTTGTTGAAAATCGCGGACTTAGTCAAATCCTTTTTCAAATTTTATTTTTTTGTAAAAAATAAGATCATATAAATTTAATTACATAAAAAATATACCACCAATCAAACAAGTGATTCATTTCTTTTGCTTCGAATTTTGCATGATCAACACCACCTTATGGCGAAATAGCCTAGTTTGGTGATGTTGAACGCGGGGGATAATCGCGAATTATTCTGATGACGTAAATATTGTTCTTTTCTTGGACCCTATTTACTAGCCACAATTGCGAATTTTTATTATCGGTTGCATTGGCAATGCTCCAGGAACGTCCAACCAAAAAGTGCCCCTCCCCAGAAATCAAGTGTCGCAAAAGAAAAAAAAAAGAAAAAAGCTTGTCACAAACGAAAGTGAAGCCTAATCGCTAACTATTGAAAATTATCTCGTATAGAAGAAATTCACGCAAGTGTGTGACATTGGAGCAAGTGGGGGAGCACTTTTTTTCTTTTTTTATTTTTTTGTTTTTGAAATAATTTTATTTTTTCAATAGTTGAAGGGCGAACGAATTTGTAACCGTGATTTTTAGGGGGCTGGGAATAATCAACAACATTATCGAGAGGACGATTGAGATCCAGCAAGACCAGAACAAACCTGCTAGATTGAACGAATCATCAGGGGAATTCACACATTTGTTCTGATTATGCAAGCAATGAACTAAAACAATCACTTGTCGCTAAAAGTTCTGAGCAAATAACAGATTCTCCTCTAAATGAATGAAAAAAAAATATCGGAATTTTTAATACGAAAAGGGTATAGCTTCCGACGGGGGGAGATAGAGCCCTTCAATTGCTGAATAATTTAACCTTTGCTTCGTTTCATTTACCCGAAAACCTTAAAGCTTAGGCATGACCCCATATTATCTCCAGCAGTGAAAAATAACTTTGGCATGTTGCCTAGAACTGTTGCTGAGTGCTTTATTTTTACCTGCAAGATACAATAGATTGAGCAAGGATAAGATCAATAAGAAACAACTCAGAAACGATCATATCATTTTTCTAAAATCTTTTATTGTATTTTATTCAGTTTGATTGTTCGATTGATTTACAATAAATCATATTCTCTTTTGTGGGAGTTTTATATGCAGGGAGTTAACATTCGATTGTATTTAAAGTTTATTCACTGAGGGTCCAGCTTATATCCCAAATTAAAGTTTAGCAGCCTAAAAAGCTTAAATGCTTTAACCTCTCGGACTATATTACGTAAGAACACCCCTAACTAATTTAGGTTTGGCTATGTCAAATTGAGTCGGTTCGGTCATAATATTACCATTGTTAATTTTGTGGTTCACAAGATAATGTGCATTTACGGTGGCTTGAGTAAAGTAAAAAACTTGAGGCGTGTTGCGTAATGATTTTTTGGGAAAACATGGCGAGGGAGGGTGTCCAATAATAATTTTATTACTTGCGGTAAGGGATTTTTTGGTTACAGGGCGAATGATGAAGACGCATGAACTCTAAGTTTCATAAGTTTGTATCTGTCACATAGATTCGAGCGAAAGTAAAATGATTGCCGTGTTTAAAATGCGTGACACTAACCTTGAGCTTTTATAGTGTGCGTAGCGGGTATTTCTTTTTCTTTCGCTTTTAATTCGCTTTTCAAGATTTGGTTGGACCGAATATCTCCTTCTATTCCTACCAATTTCCAGTTGTGAAGGCGAACACATGTTGATCTACAAATTGTAGTGCGACCCAAAGTACAAAGTGAAAAATCAAAACAACAACAATAATAACCAACCAATCTACAACCACGTCAATCATGCGATTTTGGTAGAGTTTACTATGTAATTATAATTACGGTTGTTGCCACGAGCAACAAATTTTCTATTGTTATTTGAACATTTTTAAAAAAAGCCCCAATTTCTTTTTTTTTCTTTCTTTGTAATAAATTTGAAATTTTTGGTGCTTGTTAATAAGATAGCATGTACGGGAATTAAGTGGAATCTACATAAAAAATAATTATATGGGTATTGATTGTTTATTTTATATTTCTGCGAAATCAATTATTAATATTTTTTTATTTAAAAATAATAATAATATTATTTTTAAATCCCAATTTTCAAACTTTTTAATATTTTTTATCTTTAATTCTTGGGTGCAGTTTGGTTATTTTTTTTGTTCTTTTTTTTTTTGGTTTGCTAAACATAGGGTTAAATATTATAAATGAATCCTCAATTTTCCAACCTCTTTTTTTCTTAGTTCTAACCAAAAATAAGACATTATTTGCATCTAAGGGCATAATTAACTCCTCTCATTTAATATCCTTAAACGATGACACAATTACCTTCTGTGTCGGAATTAATGACATCAACTAAAGTTCCTTCACCAGAAAATACTCCAGCACAACCCAATCATCTTCCAGCAATATCTGCATCAAATATTGATCCTGTCAATGTTTCCCCCATATCACCGGTTCGAAAGATAACGCCGCGATCTTCGGCTTCAAGTTTTTCAAATTATACGTCAAGTCTACCGCCTCCAGTTCGTAGACTTACCGAATCATCAATATATAGTGGAAGTAGTGGTAATAGTAGCAGCAGTAATACAAGTGGTATTAACGGAGTAGGTGGTGCAGGTTCATCAGCTACTGTCATGGGACAATCAAGTTCTAGTGAAAGTTCAAACCAAGGAGGTACACGTACAAGCTTTCTGACTTTGCAACCACCACCACAGATCATACCCGGAACAACGTCCGCAACCACATTTAATCCTCCCAATCGAGCAATGAATAATGGTTATAACAATACCAGTCCCTTAACTCAACAACCTCCACTGAATCTGCAGCCCTTTCCGTTGTCGATGCCCCAGTTATCCCAACAACACCAACAAGGTGGTGCTGGTCCTAGTCCCACAGGTGGACCACCACCACAGCAACAACATTTAGTCCCACCAGGAATGGTTGCTGCTCAACCTGCATATCCTCATTATTATTACTATCCTCCTCCTCAAATGGTACCACCCCCACCACAGTCATTAGAACAGTATTATTCTATGGGTCCGGGGCAAGGTCAACCTTTACCACCCCAATTATCACCACCACCTCCAGGGACCGCATATATGGGACAACACCCAATGTCTGGCCCTACCCAAATACCTTCCAGCGGACCTCTCGCTCCACAAATGTCACCACCACCACCTCATTTGGCAGGAGGATATTATGTCTCTCCACCAGGTCATATTCCCCAATCTCTTCTTCCTCCTTATGTTGCCGCGCAATATGAGGAGAACAATGCACTTATGAATAAACGAAGAATAATTAAACGTCGTACTCGTACAGGATGCTTGACATGTCGTAAACGAAGAATTAAATGTGACGAAAGGAAACCAACTTGTTTTAATTGTGAGCGAAGTAAGAAATTATGTTTAGGTTATGAGAATTTACATAATTTGCAACCAAGAAGACGTAATCGTGACACAAGTTTAGATCTTACTGATCATGACAATAAACCCGATAACGAGATTATGAATGATGAAGATGAATCAGATAGACGAACCACATCGTCATCTTCGGCGACTTTATCAACTATGAATAATACTGAAAGAGGAAGACCTAGTTCCGAGGCCAATGGTAGTGCCTTGCCACCGCCTATACCGAGTTATTATCAACGAGAGAGTAAAGTATCAGTTCATGATTTAATCAAGTAGCATATAAAGTGTATTATTATCATTAATGTATTAATATATAGCGTGCATTATTTTGTACGATCATAGTAGACATAGTTTGTAGAGACACCATATTCAGCAATAAATGCCAACAGCATTGATGTAAACATATACTTCTTTGCTAACTTGTATGTCAAGTAGCCCCTCTTACGAGGTGTGTTTTTCGTTGCTCAATCGTGCCATTTAAATGCAATCGAGATGACGTTGGTGCCGAGAAAAAAGAAGCAACAGGGGTATAATTGATGGAATCGACTACCGGCGGAAATCAATTACCGCTAAAGTTGGATTTAAAGTTTGAAAGAATAATGTAGGAAGCCGCATAAGGATGCTTCTTTGCACACATGTACAATATTATCTAGCTTTTACAGAAGTATTTTTTTGTGTCATTGTTTCTTGAACAAATAAAATAGAATTCCCAGCTACAGCGCCCAGCAGTCTAGGCGGTTGCATTCGTGGATAATGTAAGTGGGAAAAAAAATAAAAGGGCGGTGGCAAGTGAAAATTGGGGGATTTCTTCACAAATGTTATTTTTAGCGCACGGCATTAAGTAGAGACAAAACAAAAAGTCCACCATTGAAATGATCCACTATTATTTTCCAGTATGTATCTCCACTATTGTTTATGCGGAAGGTTTCTGTAACTTTTGATAATTGCTTTGTTTCTTTGGTTTTACCTGTTGAATAATCTTGGGAGGAAGATTCCATAATAATGGGGCAACCGAGAGCTGAAGTTGCGCCCTTGAAATCCATTCATGCAATGCAAGTGAACTTTTCATGGTATATAGTTAACAAAAATTTCAATTTGAAACGGAGAAATACCTTTTATATTAATATTTCGCTGTCAAAATCATGGTCTGCTGAAATAGGAAAATAGATCCGTGGGTACATTACCTGATTAAGGTCACGATAAAAAGATTGTATTGAAGAATGGATGTAAAAATTTTAAAATTGGAAAACTATAGATAAGGAAAATTTGCTCAACCGAGAGAAATCTAGACCATTGAAAAAAATGCAATTTGAAACAAGAATGAATAATAATAGCTGCATAATGTGTAAGAATTTGACATATTATATATAAGTATGCTGCCATTGTCGTATATGACTATACTTATTTACGTTCCCCATCTCTTGACTCTTTTATTGAGTCAAACCACTCACGGAGGAAAAGTTCCGTAAGCCCTGGTGATTAGTTTTTTTTCCAATCTGGTGCATTTCACCTCCTATATTTTTTTTGTCGGTTTGTTTAGTTTGAACTGTTGAGATTTCTTTTTTTTTTCCTTTATTGCGCTATTAAGATTTTCCCCAATCCTATTATCAGAACATCATCACCAGTTAATTCCTAAGTTCAATAGATTACTATAGAAGTACTCAGTATTTACCAGAGTATTCGAACCTCCCCTTAATTTACCCACTCATATATACACCTGAGTATCTTTTTTGTACATATATACCCTCAAAACCCTTTTTCCCATACCAAATCTACAAAACCAACAAACGCAAACATCACCTCACAACGAATTCAATAATCCTCAAACGGCAATTTTTTTCAGCAATTTTGATAATAACACTTATATCCACCAAACTTTTGGTTAATCTATTCAATCCAAACCTTTTTTTTTTGCATACATGTCTGTTAGAGCTCGTAAGATAGCAGTAGTTGGGTCCCGTTCTGTCGGCAAGTCGTCAATGACAGTTCGATTCGTAGAGGATCACTTTGTGGAATCATATTATCCAACAATTGAAAATCAATTTAGTAAAAATATAAAATATAATAATCAAGATTATGCCATTGAAATCTTGGACACTGCAGGACAGGACGAATTTAGTATTATGAACGAGAAACATCTTGTAGGAATACATGGATATTTGTTAGTATATTCAGTTACCTCAAGACAATCATTTGAACTTATTGAATTTATAAGAGACAAAATTTTAAATTCTATTGGTAACGAAGATTTACCTATGATTTTGGTGGGGAATAAATGTGATTTGAATTTACAAAGACAAGTGGCTACAAAAGAAGGACAAGAATTGGCGGATAAGTTTAAATGCAAGTTTGTAGAAACTTCTGTTAAAGATAATGTTAATGTCAATATTGCATTTGAAGGATTGATTGATGATATTGAAAAAATACAAAATCCAATAATTAAAAAGAATGATAAATGTATAATAATGTGAATGTCTTATATCCTCCTAGACTAACAACAACCATCCCCCCCCTCCCTCAGTTTTAAGGCATATTCAGGAATATCTCCTCTATTTAATAGAAAATTATTTCAGGTTTGAAAATTTTCACCACTTAATTAACCTTAATTTATATATACATATATAGATATACTGAAAATATATCAAATTATAAACTGTAAATTAGTATCAATTGGATGTGATGAAGATAATTGTGGTTTTTGGCTGTACTTTGACTGTAAGATCAGTCTCATATTTTGTAATAATGACAAGTAAGATTGTTGAGGTTCTTGTTTTAAGACACTTAGGAATGCAAAACTCATAGCTCCAGTAGATTGCCCCGCTTCTTTAGCATCGGCACTAGTTTGATCATCTTTACAGCCACTCAAGGAAATGACATCAGCGGGTGAAGTCTTTGTCTTTTTTGTAAGCTCATTAGCTTCACTGGCACGATCTTTATTCATAATAGTCTTTGCTACTCCCATAATCCCCAGCAAAACACCCTTATTATCACCTTTTGTATAAGCCTTTGCCGCTTCCAACAACCCTTCTCCCGCTTCTTCTAACAAATTAGGTTCTTTTATGATACCTTTTGTCAGGTACATATAAGGTAAATCTAAAACTGACCCTGAATGACAACTATCGAAAAGTGCAGTCAAACGTGCCCCCTTTGGTAAATTATTAACCAATAATTGATGTAAAGTATCATCATCAATATATCCAGCGGTCTCAAAATCCAAGGGGTAAATTACTTCATCATATCCGTCGATTTCGTCTCCATTTTTATCTTCAGTTTGTCCTCCATGGCCACTGTAATGAAACACCAACGAATCGTTAGCCTGGGCATCTTTAACAAGCCATTGAATGGCATCAATGATATTTTGACGAGTAGGGATTGCTCGAACTGAGTTATTTTGATCATTAAGCATAACCATATCATCTTGTTTGAAACCTTGGGTAAGAAGATATTGTTTAACATTGTTACAATCATTGATACAACCATTGAGTTGTTGTTTAGTACCGATGTAGTTTATTCCAACCAATAAAGCCTTCTTTTTACCATTACATTGAGAGTATTGATATTGATAGCCTCCTACTCCAAATGATTGGGAGTTGGAGGAAGGTCGTGTGTATTGTGGGTGATTTCCTCCTCCGCTGGAAGGTGGGGGTCCGTCTGGCCTAGAATAGCCTTCATTTCCCCCTTGTTGGGGTCTACCTGAAGGAGGAGGTCCATCTGGCCTAGAATAGCCTCCATTTCCAGATTGTTGGGGTCTATTAGAGGGAGGAGGTCCATCTGGTCTTGAATATCCCCCACCATCTTGTCTGCCATAGCTCTCTTGACTACCTTGTTGACTAGCATAACCTTGCTCCCTTTCATATTCTTCCGGTCTTCCGTAACTTCCCTGACTTCCATACCCTTCCTGACCACCGTACCTATCCTGTTCTCTATAATGGTTTTGTTGTCCTTGTCTGGAATTACCTTCTTGTGCTACATATCCTCCCCGATGGTCTTCTCTTCCATAACCGTCATTACTACCATAGCCCCCCTGTGGGATGCCACCTTCTTGCCGACCGTGTTGACGATTCTGTTGTCCTGGAAACATTTTTTTAAATACGATCGTTTTATTAGAATTTGAAATAAAAAACTACATTTGAAAGCCCTCTGAAATTCTCAATTGAAACTATACATAGTAGGGATCACTTTTTAGGCTTGGCAAATCGACCGTGCGGCTGAAGAAGCATTCCTATTTGGGATTGATTTTTGACCAGATGAATTAATAACAATAGGTAGAAATGGTTTACAATACGATAAACGTTTTATGAATAGAATTGAAATGTGAATCTTAATTTGGTAGCTTAATTTTGCCTTTTTCTTTGCCTGCACATGTTGCTTGTTCATAATAATATCGTGGTTGTAGATCCCCAGAGATAAAAATTCCAGCTATGATTTTGTGCGGCATAAGTTTTCTGTGCATCACCACTTTCGTTTATTGATTTTCTGTTCCGATCGTGCATTAAAATCTTTTAACAGAATGCTTTTTCTACCAATTTCTACCACAAACTTCCGCTATTCAACCACCGAATTGATCTATACTTTGTTTTATTATTACTTATATTATTAAACCCACATGGAGCGGCTGTTTCCTAAATAGGTATCTTACATACAAGTTTAGAACGGATATTGCCTAATTGGGTATTACCCGGAACCACAAAAGCAGCATTTAAAAAAAATAACGCAGCATTTAATAAGGGGATTCAGCAATAGATAAATATGAGCAATAAAGTAAAAATATTTACCTTTCTGAGAAAGTAGGTTTTTCTATAATTATATAGCTTTCCTGAATAATATAAGTAAAAATTCAATAAAAGTTTAATTTGATAATTAGAGAAATTTCTACAAATTTATGTTTATAAAATTCTATATTAGTTAAGAAAACAAGTACTAACAAGAAAGAAAATAAATTTATATAATAGAAGACGATTATATATGAGAGATTTTTTTTAATAGTGTTAATCCTTTGTTTTTGCTAAATTGTGAACCTTTACTTCCTTAAATACCCAATACCAACCAATCTTAAACCAATATGATGATGTTAATATCCCCCAGACAATAA